>WYDI02024443.1:0-42901 GCA_009867235.2 Psittacus erithacus
CCTGCCCATGGCAGGGGTTGGAACTGGATGAGCTTTAAGGTCCCTTCCAACACAAACCAGGCTGGGATTCTGTGATTTAGCAAACTGCAGCACTGCATCACAGTGTCTGAAAAGAAATCGGAGTGCCTGGCAGGCAGATACTGCGTGTCCCCACATGAGCTGTGACGGGGCAGGATGGATGGGACAACTGCTGCTGCTCTGCTGCCAAACACATGTTCAGTTGCTGATCTGATACCTGGGAGTTAAAAACCCTGGGTACAGTGCCTGGTACTGAGTGAGAAACACACTAATGTCAATAACAGGGTTTAATGTGGCAGGGAACATGTCAACAACTGGGGGTAGGAGAGCTCAAGTCCCGATTTGGTACTGATACTGGCAGAAACACAGCACATGGAAAGGACTCAGACTTGAGAGCAAAGTAAATTTATCACAGAATTTTTGTTGTAGAACCATAGAATCCCAGACTGGTTTGTGTTGAAGGGACTTTAAAGCTCATGATCAGGGGCTGGAGCACCTCCTGTATGAAGACAGGCTGAGAACATTGGGGAAGAATGGAGAAGAGAAGCTGCGTGGAGACCTCAGTGCTGCTTCCACTGTCTGAAGAGGGCTACAAAGATGCTGGAGAGGGACTCTTCATCAGGGACTGTAGTGACAGGGCATGGGGTAATGGGTTCAAACTGAAACAGGGGAAATTAAGGTCAGATATAAGGAGAAGTTATTCCCTGTGATGCTGGTGAAGCACTGTCACAGGGTGCCCAGAGAAGTGGTAAATGCTCTATCCCTGGCAGTGTTCAAGACCAGGTTGGACAGAACCTTGGGTGACATGGTCTAGTGGGAGGTGTCCCTGCCAGTGGCAGGGGGATGGAACTGAGTGAGCTTAAGTCGCTTTTCAGCTCAAACTGTTCTGTGATTCTGTGATTCTATGATGAAGAGTCCCACTCCAGCATCCTTGTAAGTCCCCTTCAGATATTGGAGGGGGCTGTTATTAGTGTGGGTGATGTTTCTTGCCTAAGAACCACGTGGCTCTATACACAGAAAGAGTCCTTTACCTTAAATATAATTCATGTGTCATTTGTGGCTGGAGAGCAGAAGGGGTTGGTCATGCTCTTTGCCCACTTGCAGCACTTTCATCAGAAAGGATCCATCCCTGCTGTCCCTGAGTATGAAATAGGGCTGATGCACTTTCACCCTTACACATGCAAACCTGGGGCCCAAGGGGGTGGGATGAGAGGAGAAGCAGGCTGAAGGCTCTGAGGCCAGGCGCATCAGCTAGGAAAAATATTTCAGATTCAGAGAAAATGGAACAAGAAGAGGCAGTGAGATGGGTGTGGACTGACTTTTCCCCACTGCTCACCCCACGGAGGATGCAGAGGGAACAGGAGGGCACACAGTTCTGCGGCAGAACCAGCTGCCCCAGTGTCATGGTTTAAGTCCAGCCAGCCACACAGTCTCTCACTCACTCCCCGCCCTTCCTGTCCCCCCTGGTCCCAGAGGGATGGGGAGGAGAATGGAAAGAATGTAACTCCCGCGAGTTGTGGTAAGAGCAGTCCAGTAACTAAAGTATAACACAAACCACTGCTGCTGCCGCCAGTAACAATAATGATAAGGGAAATAACAAGGGAAGAGAATACAACCGCTCACCACCCACCGACCGATACCCAGCCCGACCGAGCAGTGATCTAACCCTTCCGGGTAACTGCCCCCAATTTATGTACTGGGCATGACATGCTGTGGTATGGAATACCCCTTTGGTCAGTTTAGGTCAGGTGTCCTGTCTCTGCTTCCCCCCAGCTGCCCCTCCTCCCTGGCAGAGCATGAGGCTCAGAAAGTCCTTGGTCAGGGTAAACATTACTGAGCAGCAGCTAAAAACATCGGTGTTATCAGCGCTGTTCCCAGGCTGAAAGGCAAAACCACAGCACTGCACCAGCTACTGAGAAGGGGAAAAATGACTGCTACTGCTGAACCCAGGACACCCAGCCACCTTCTCTGGTCATGGATGATGAGAACAGGCACTGATTTACCCTGTGGGAACACGATGTGTGCAGGGCTCACAGCTCCAGCAGCCAAAACTCGCTAGGTAACCTCAAGCCAGAGCTCAAGCACATCTTCACTCAAGCTGGGAGCAGTAAAGATATTCCCCCCCCCCCCCCCCCAAGATGCTGTTGTTAATTTGTTAGCCATGTATAACTGTTCAGTTTGCTGGAAGGAACCAATTTGTGCAGTTTTTAGGTTGTTCAGTGGTGAAGTCTGCCTTATCTCTTGTGGGAGTGACTTCATGGCTTACATGAAAAGACATAAATAATCGGTTTTAAAAGCTGTTGGAACAGCGGATTGATAGGCCTTGTTGCCAGAAGGGGATTATAAAGACCCTCTGGTCCAGCCTCTGGCTTACCACAAGCAATTCCTGAATCAAAGCCCACGTCTCGCAGTTGAGCTGGAGCATGGTTTGTTTCATGTTTTTAAACACGTCCAATCTTGGCAACACTGATTCATTCTAGAACTAAATATTTTCTTACTGTCCTTATCTGGCAGGAGTTAATTGCTCCCTTTTGTAAGCTGTGACTGGGTTTGTGCAGCTCCACCTGGCATCTCTGCTGTTGTCAGTTCGGTATTAATTGCAGGGGCTGCTGGGAATTTGTAGGTGAAAAGAGCCTGCATGAATTGGTCCTGCACATGAAGGGGCTGAAAATGAACCTGGTTTGGTAACAACAGACCTCACAACATCACTAATGTATATTTTCCAAGGGATGTCATGGCCTGATGAGCTGTGGAGAGAGGTTTTTGGTCTTTGATTTTCTGACTTGCAGCTCAGATGATGCACTGCTGGTTAGTGAAACACAGTGTGAAGGGAAAGAGGGAGACAGAGGGCTGGGCTTTGAAATAACAAAGATATGATAAAACATAAAGAGAAACTGTGCAAACAGGTTATCAATGAACCAGCGCCTCATTTTACTTTAACTAGGACAAACCATGTAGAAATGGAAAAGCTGGCATTGCTATGGGCTGTAGGGGAGCTGAGAGGGGCAGTTGGAGGTTTTGTACCTTTTGAAATAAAAAATACAGAATAAAGTTATTTATGGGAAAAAGGAAAGAGGAGACAGGAACTCTGAGGCAAGAACACTGCCACGGGGAACTTTTAAGGTGTATAAAGGAACTTTTTTAAGTTGGGGTGTTTATTCCCCCAAAACTTTCATGAAATCCAAATATTGAGGTATAATGATTTCTATCATTTTAAATTGAAGATTATATTAAAACCATAAAAAGAGAAAGCTATAGTTTGGTAAATGGATATGACTGAGCTAATTGCTTGACCTACAGGCTGCAAGGCAGAGGCTGTTCCTTAGAAACTCCTTGGGGGAAATAGAAAACTAAAAATACCCACGTTCCAGTAGCAAGGCTTATCACAGGGCTTATGTCCAGTGTGTCAGCTATGGCAGGTAGGTATAGTATGGGGCTACAGACCCTTGGTCTGCCTTTCCCCTAAGGTAGATTTGCCACTATTTGCTGTGGCCATTTTGAGAAAGCCTTAAAAATTCGATTTCCAAAATGATGAAGAGGACAGAAGAATGTGGAAAATGAGGTGGAGAATAGATTTTCAGTGGAGAGCTGAGCAGTTTCCTATTTAATAGAGTATTTTAATGCTTCTGTGCATTTGTTGTGCTGCCAGTAATGTCTCAGAGTCCAAAAACCTTGGACATATGTTAAAACTGATTTTAAGTCAGCTAAATAAATAAATACAGAGCTGTGACTCTTGCTAAGCCAGCTCGTGCAGAACCATGCCTTACTTCTCCAGCAAACTTGTTGAACCAGTGGGGTTTCTCTACAAAACTCAGGTCCTTAACTTTTCTTGTAAGCCCTACTCTAAATGCTCTCCCTTGTGCTTACTTGTGCTCTCATATTAACCTCCCGTATCAGGACAATGTGCTTTTCCTACCCTCAGCACCTCTATTTACCCCTCTCTTCAAGGTTATCAGGGGAATACACAGTATCTACGATCTATACAAACATCACAAAGTCGTCGAGATGAACTAGATAGATGGATTCTCTTTGAAAGGGATTCTCTGTGACTTGTATGGAAGTTGTGGATTTTCCACTCTTTGCCAAGCGCCCCAAAGTGTAAATCCTGGGCAACAGCCGTGTGAGTCTGTAATGTGGAAAGCAAAACCAGGGATTGCAGCCCTTCACTTGTTCACTCTCCGAAGTTAATCCTGTATAAAAATTTTCGTGGTTCTTCCACTTCACAGCAGAGCCTGGGAGAACATGCCGGCAAAACCTCTGAACAAAGGAGTGCATCCTTGTGCTTTGCTTGATCCTTCCCATTCTTCTCTCCGTCTTTTATCTGCATCTTCAGTGAAAGGTTTTACTGTCTGTGTGAGCTTGCTTGTCCTGGGGCCTCCCTCCACACGCCCTACAGATTTCTCTCATTACATACATGGAGAGGGGACGTTCCAATGCTTGTATGAGCAATGGCACATCCCCTGGAACCTGTCAGTGGATCAGGGACAGTGACAGCTTTATAAAATTATAAATTTATAGATTTATAAATAGAATATTTATTTAATGAAAACATGGTTATCCTAGAGCAGTTCATTCAAATTGGTGGTGTTGAAATGTCAGTAGTAGCCTAGGAGACTCTGCTCCTTTACCTCCTGTAACCACGTGTGAGACAGCACCAAAGAGTGGTTTAACCATCATCTGAGGATGTGTGGAGTGCCCAGGGTTGTGTATTTGCCAAGGTGATGGTGGTGAGGGCTTCAGGTGAGGCTGGATCCCAGCAAGCGAGTATTCACAAGGCTATTTTCAAAGTCCTTCATGCTGCCATGTTGCTAAAGGATGTTTTCTAACCCCTAACAAAGGGCTATGGCACTGCTCAGTGCCCAGAACCCACAAATGAGGGTTCTCATTTGTGTACTTAGCTTTCATACAGAGTTTAATTATCTGCGTATGACTGTTGCATCTTGTCTGGGAAAGGTGCTGCATTGGACTGTGACATTTCTGTTGGGTTAGATCCACCAATTATTTTCAGCAGTTTTATTGCATTGGTGATAAACCACAGTCATTCTTCTTACAAACAACAAGAAACTTTGAACCTTTTGAGCACTTGGTGAACTGTGAAGAACTTGTTAAGCTGTATAAAGCCCCATGAGAAAGCAAAGTGCAAAGTACTGCCTACCTTGTGTTACTCACAGGTCTATACAAGTGGCCTCAGATCAATGTTCCTGGTTCACCAGTGAGCCAACAGTGTGGACTGCTGAGCAGGCAAAGGCACCTTCTTCTTCTTTGGTCACAGTGGGAATCTCTTAGCCTCAGGAGAGGTCCTCTGGGGCTTTGACAAATGATTCTTGCTGATTGTGTGTGATACTGCTTCACTTTTTGACTCGCCTCTCCTTCACTCTCCTTTCCTCTAAGGCTGTGAGGTTTTCCCAGCATGATGGCTATCTGACCCCTACTCTTCTGCACAGAGGTTTTGAGGTCTGCAAGAGCTCTGAGAACATTTCATCCCCTCTCCGTTCTTTCTTGTGCTGATCCAGATTTGTCTTTTGGTGGTGATGGGATGACAAGGAATCTCTCAAGAAGAAAGTGAGAAAGAAAGCTGTGGTTAGACTTACAGCGCTAACAAGAAAGAAACGCTTGCTGCTCTCCCTTGCTCTTCCTTCTCTCACAATGGTTTTAAAACCAGGAAGAATCTCAAACTGGCTTCAGGCCAGCTTGTTTTTGAACTGTTCTGCAGCTCACAGCGTCCAAATATCATATTTCACACCCAAAAGGGAAGAAGACACACTGAGGCCGCGCATTTTGGTTTTGTTACTTGGGTATCACCATGCTGTGTAACCTGGGGCACTGGTGAAAGATGGTAGCTTTGGTATAGCTACAGAGTGTGCTGGGCTGTGGGTACAGGAATGGTGCAGAAGGCAGTGCTAAGATGATCATGGACAGTAGCACACATGGTAGCTGTGTGGTGTCTGCCTGTCCTGAACACCCCAGTTAATTGAGATTGAGTCTGGTCAGTATGACAGTGACCGAAGGAACTTACTGCAGAAATATGGGAAGGTCTCAAATTCCTAAAACCATAAGCAAGGCTATTTTCCCAAGGAAAATAATTATATATATATATATTTAAAAAGGACATTTTGTAGAAAATGTTAATGGTATATTCATTCCCTAAGATATTTTGCCCTGGAAAACAGAAAGGACTCGTATTCACATCCTTGAGAGGAGAGTGTTTCACTACCTCCAGAAGCCAAGGAAAAGAAGACCTCCATCAAAACCGCTTTCTCCTACATCTCCCCTCCAGCCCTATCCAAGGTTTGAACTTGGGAGGTTCACTTGAAAACCAATGCACTGCTTTTCCTGCAGAGCTTACTTACATTAAAGCCAGAAAAATTCAGGGGTTATTCAATGCTTAGCTTGAAAAGTCTAGTTTAAATTCCTGTGCATGGAGTGGTTTATGCTCTGGTGCTGGTCTCAGTATATTTCTGTTTATGTTAGCAACAAACTGATTTGTATTTTTGCTACCAAATTTTTTTATTTGTATTTTTTCCTATGCTAACATTTGAAGAGACCCAAAGCTCTCCCTTGCTGCCAAAACCTCATGGTTACTGAATGATTCTAATATTCTCTCCTTTTATTGTCAGACATGCTTTTAGAACAAACTGGCTGCATGAAAAGTAACTCCTTTATGCTCTTAGTCTACACCAGCGCTTCAGGAAGTGGGAGAGGGAGGAGATGGGAAGGCTTTGGGCCCCGTAGAGAAAGGAAAACTGTTCATTAACACAGTCCCATTCTGAAGAAAAGCTCTCATCTTATGCAAGTGTAGGTTCAGGCTTTTGGGATGCCAAAGGGGACCCGGTTCCTTGCAGGGTCTGCATCCACTCTTAGTACCTTTGCTGGGTATAAATAAGGTTTCTTTTTCCGGTTCTTGAAAAATATTCTCTTTTGCAATCAGATTGGTGGAGAAGCCACTGCCGTATGTAGCAAGGAACTTGCCATCTCAGAGGTAAGTCTCATCTTTGAGTTGCAGTGGAAGGGAGGACGCACTCCTTGGTCCTGTCTTCAAGACTCGGAATGGGATTTTTCTGACCAGACACTGGTGGCACAGCTCCATGGTGGACAGCTAGATGGTCCATTTGCAGTCAGTGAAGGTCTTGGCAACACATGCAGGGAACCCTTGAGCTGAAGTAATATTGTCCTAAAATAAAGGTAAGAACTACAGTGGGTAGATGCTGCTGGGACACTGAAGGAGCAGGGAACACGTCAGGCATGTGTCTGCGATCTGGGCTTCTGGTGTGAATCTCACCCCTCAGGAATAATGGTAGACCTTGAGCTTGGAAGAGCCTTGCTGAAACACTCAACAGAGCTGGAAGGTCCAAGCATGGGGTTTCTGTGTATTGGTTTTGCTGTTTCTCTCCTTCTCGTGTGCAAGATTTTTATTATAAACTGGACTTTTCTTTCAGCAATAAAACCAAAGCCACCTGACTCAGGAGATCCCAGTGAGTCAGTCTTTTAACCAGCATAGAGTTTCATACATAAAACAATGTGTGTGAGATGGAGTAGAGCTATGTCATTCTTAGGTTCTGGAGCTTGGTTTTGAAAGGGCAGCATGCCAGTATTTTGTCATCTCTAAATTCTTCCCACTCATGGGGAAAAAAAGTCAGAAGCCAAGATACAGCATTCACAGCTCGTGTGCTTTTCCCATGGTGCATTTTTCTACCATCAGAGCTTGCATTTTCTCAGCTCTGCAACAGCCAGAGCAAGAAGTGCCAAGTAGAGCAAACAGGAGTGAAAGTGCAGCAAGGTATAACCATAATTTCTGGGGCCCGATGCATTGCAGGCAGCAGGACAAGAAGGTTTAGCTTGATTTAGGTGGTCAAGAGCAACCTGGCTTAGCTTTGCAAGGTACAAGAATGCATTTCCCAGCATCAGGTTAGGCAAACTCCTGAGATGGAGGTGGAGGGGCTGGCTGACTGCAAGTCGTTTTGTATCTGCATGAAAATGGAGTTCAAAACATTCCCTCTAGAGTGGTATCCAATACCCAAATTGGATTTGGGAACTCAGAGTACATGAATATTTGTGCTGTCAATAAGAGTTATCTGTATACAGAACCCTTTCCTTGTCTGCTTTCTCTACCATGGTTCCTTCTTAATTCATTTTCAGTCTTTAATGTACTGTTGTGTAGCATCCTCTCCCATTAGGCCCTGTAATGTGCTCCGATTGCCTTCAGCTTGGCTGCACTTAATAGCCAGCGTAAATAGAACTTAGTGTAGCATGCACTAACATCTCTATCCATTGTCCGGAGATTAAATACGTGCCACAAATGGTTTACGCATCATCAGCCTCGAGCCCTCGTTTCATAGCTCCCAACCAAAAGAGGATATTAAATTAATTTGCAGGTTGCTTTAGCAAAGCCTAACAAAAAGAGGGGGAAAAAAGTCCTGAGGGTCACTCTGCATATAATATCCATCAATCAAAAAAAGGGGTGGAAAATGATAATAGCAGGTCATTGTAAGAGGACAGGTGCACACGTATTTAGCTCTATCTCTAGTTCAGGTCAGAGCTTAATGGTGTTAACTGAAGAGGAATTTGGGCTATGTGAATGGTGTATGTGTGTGAGGAAGAGGGAAAAGGGTAGTGCTGTGTCAGGACAGCACAGTCTTTTCCAGATCTTCATGCTTAACCCTTTATTCTGCCTGGGCATGAGCTGTTGAGTAACACTGAGCTTGTGAGAAAGGAAGAAAAGGAGCAGAGCAGAGATCTCCATCTCTCATCCTGCAGCAGCTTGTACCATTCAAGGTACATGAGAGAACAGGATTGGTCTAGGGCAGTGCAAAATGAAATTGCACAGTGCAGGGTTCAGATTAGCAGCACCAGGACGTAGCAGTTAGCGAGGGCATGGGTTTTGTCAAGCAGAAGGAAATGCAAACAATCTTCATTGAAAGGCAAAAAGGAGACTTATGTTCAGCAGAGGACATTTGCTGGACTCAGAGGTGAGCAGTGAATTCATGCAGGACATGGACAAGGACTGAGATAACTGGAAAAATAATGGCAAGGCCACTTCTCATCTACTAAAACGGGAACTGTGGCTAAACTAATGGGATGTGTTTAAAGTGAATAGAGACTGACCAGCCTGAAGGTGTACGACTGTACCCTTGATTTATTTTTATGAAAGGAAGGTACCATGTGAATGTGGCTGCATAATCAGACATGTGCCACTCTTACTTGCCAGTGTGTATTTGTAGCTTGATGAGTGGAACAGATACTGAAAACAAGAAAGCTACAGCCATAGTTATGGGCTCCACACAATAACTGGGAAGAAACTTTTGAGTTGAAGCACCAAGCTAAAAATCAGGTTACCTCAGTTTGGATTGTGGCTGTGGCATGAAATGTCACCCAGATATGCAAATCAGTTCTCTTTGTTTTGGGTTTGATAGCAATCCATAGAGGTGAAGGAAAATGTCTATCATTCTCACATTGGTTTAGATGCCAGCATCAGGTTTTGTAAGGTCTTGTGGAGAAAAAATGAATCACTGCATCACTTCTAGACTGATATGGCTCAGTGCCTCATTGCTTTCTGGGGAAGTCTTCAGGTGCTGCGTCCTGTAGTCTTCATGAGGAAATGACCTGAATTCTTCCCCAGGCCAGCACTTACACACTTCGGTTGACATGTATTATATTTCTGAGCCTCATAGTAAGTACCATCAATACATTGAGAAATGATATGCTGGGAACTAGAATAGTTAAGCAAGGAAATATAATTTACCACAAGAGTTTAAATGCCGAAGGACTGCTGTCATAGGAATCATGAACATAGCATTTGCCAGCTACAATGTGAAATGCTGTTACTCCGTGCCAATTTTCACAACCTGGAGTTATGCACCATGAAGTGCAGGAAGGCAAAGCAAGAGTTTGGTCTTGCTGCCAGTTAGCAAGGGTTCAGCAGAAGCTGTAAGAAACAAATTCACTAGATAAGATATAAATAGGAAGCCAGTTTCAAGCTGTGCCTAAGGGCACAAGACAGGCTTGAGTACATTTTGGGGAAAAGCAAAACCCCAAACTCTAAACAAAAAAATATGAAAGCCATGATTAGTTTTGGAAGCAGGCGGATCCCTTCTGGAGGTGTTTGTTCACGCTGGAATGACCCACACCACCACACAATGATCCATAGGTGCCATTTGTCCAAAGTTTTGGTGAACTCTGGTTGCCCCATGATTGGACCCAAAACTTGATGCGATGAGCTGTAACCTCTCATGTGCTCTTCCTTTTCCTACTTTTTTTCACTTCTTGCTAGTAAGTAGCAGAAGTTGCTTGTCCTGAGTCTGAATGTCTGGGAAAAGGTATGGATTTCATCCTGACCTGCTACAGAACATCTTCATCCTGCTCCCACTGTCACTCCAGGCAGATGCTGAATCCATGTGTTTGTGTGGCTGCCATGGGGGAATGAGGGCTTGGAGGGGAGAGGAAAGAGCCTGATGGGGCTGGACTGTGTCATGTGCTCCACAACAATAGACGATCACTCTTAATTACGGCAGCCTGCATGAACATTACTCTGCCCGTCCCTTTCCTCCCAGTATCTGATCAATACAGCTTTAATTGCTGAAGCAAGGGAGTGTCGCGCACAATCACAGCACAATGCTTTAATCACTTGGATGCTTAAAGTTAATTTCAGTCAGTTCATTTCTCATTGCCGCTCTCACTCCACCAGAGATGGCTTGTCTTCTTGCACACACAGGTGCACATGTGCTCACAGCTAAAGGTGGGTTATTAATAGCGTATTCGAGCTAGCTGAAAATGTGGGAAATGTCATTATCATGGATAAGCTCAGAAGAGATTTTTTGGAGGGTTGTGTGTGCTGAAAGCATTTATTCGGTCGCTTCTTGAGGGAAGAAATAGAAAGGTCTTTTCTGGGCCATCTTCTCTACTGCCTCTGTGCTAACATCTCCAGGCACTGGGGATCTTTGGGTTAGTGAGCAGCTGGTGCACCAGGATTGGAAACCTCATGAGCAGATGATGTGAGAATTCACCTATCCTTTCAGTAGCACCAAACCCTCTCCAGCCTTTGGGGCTCTGCAGGTCTGGGGGCTCTGTAGGATCCTTCTTGGGATTGGCAGAGCGTGTCAGTTGAGGAAGTGGTGTCAGAATCCAACGTGATCCTCAGCTAAAAGTAAGGGCACATCTGGCCCACCATCTGCAGTGTTTCTGCTGTTTCAGATGTGCACGTTCCACTTGGATCACATTTTATAGATGAGGGTCTGCTGCAACGCTTTAATCCGATTTTGAACATTGTCCAGCTGGAAACCTGGAGGCTGAAAGCCACAGAGGGGAGCCTGGGTGTGCCCTCCTCCTTCATAGAGGTGAGCATCACCACAGCAAAAGTACAGGCTTTTCAAAACCCTGTACCTGTGATGCTGACTGCAGTTTCTGAGCATCATATTGAGACTCCCAAGTCAGTCCCTTTCCTCTTCTCTCCGCCTTCCCACCCAGAAAGTGAGGCACCAAAATCGGCTGCTGTTCTCATAATGTCTTTGAATGCTGCTGAGTTGTAGCTGCCTGAGGAAACCTAGTTCAAGAAAAGTGTGGATAGAAATGAGTCCTGGCACAGAAATACCTGGTCAGGAGGAGACCTCAGCCATCACTTTGGCTCTTTGGCTCCAGCTTTTATCTTGGTTTATAGTGATTCTGTGACAATGAGGTGTTTGTTGCCCCTTGGTCAGTGCCAGCACTGTGTTAAGGGGAACTCTGAGGTTCTTATCCTTACCTGGGTACTGAGCGCAGGGAAATCGGATCTCACAGGGTCCAGGACACCAGGGAACATCTGGGAAAACGTGGTTGCTCTGCTGGTAGGATAGGGCAGTGTGGGAGCAAGCATCCTACAACTGAAAGGGCTGGTGAAAGATGAATGGGGCTTTTCAAAGCCGCAAGAATGTCATCTGCAGGCAAGAGAAGTATGAAACATACCCCCAGGGATGGGATGAGAAGCAAAGTTGCTTGAAAATGTATCTCGCAGCCATATTAGTGACCTCTTTGTCTGTGTTGGACCATTTCCTACTAGGGCAAAGCTTGGAGGCAGCCAGAAGTTTCTGCTGAGTGGTCAGATAAGGAGGGAGGTCACAGAGTATGGTGACATCTCTTTTCTCCTAGAAAATAATTTCCAGGGTAAAAATGAAATCCTGAGGTTTTGTTGTTATTTTCTGGCTCCTGCATATCTGAAATGCCACACTCAGCTGCAGCTCTCTATGTCCTGGAGATCATTTCCCGTGAAGAATTGCAGGCAATGTTAGAAATTTGATCAGAGTGTCTTTCTCCTTTGATGAGTTCCTGCTCAAAATCTGAGGCAGAAGATGAGGAATTCAGTGTGAAGGATGCAGACTGAGAGAAAGGACCTGACAGAAGCACAGTCACTCCCGTTGTTGCAATGCTTTAGGCTAACCATTATTCACAACCCTTTCCTCATATTGCATCTTTCATGATTTGCTTAAGCGATTTTAAATTGCTTTTGTGATTTCATTTAGCAGAGACCACAATAAAAGTGACCCTTGAGTCTATGAAATGAAACAGCCAGCACAAAGGGATTGAAGGCCTCAGCTGTGTGTGGGGTGATGGTTTCTGTGCTGCACGCATGGTGTTTCCATGGGACAAAGGAAGGATAAAGGACTCTTCCTAAAATGGTGCAAGCGAGGAACATCACTACCAGTGGCTGCTTGGAACTGCTAGTGTAAAATCCATGCTAGCCAACTCTTCGCTTGTGCAAATGAAGGGAAGAGCTTTGCAGACAGTTCAGTGTGTGCTCATCAGCCAGATGTTTTGTTAAAAATAAGGGTTTATTGTTTAGCTGGGTTTTTTCCCCCTTTTCTCAGTGCAGGAGGCAGCAGGCAAATGGCACTGGAGCACTAAAAGCATCCACTGAAGATTTGTTTCAGAAGACTTATTTTAGCCAAATGTCCCAGCCTGTAGGCTTATGTCCAGGAGGAAAACTGGATCTCGCTTTCCAGATGCTGTCCAAAGCATAGCTCATGTGCTGTGTCCTGCTCCAGGACTATTTAGAGAGGCCATGTGCTGGGGGGTCAGATAGGCATTTGATGGGACATTGCAAGTCAGTAGAAATCTTTGGGAATGAGAGGAGGCAAAAGAGTTTTTATTGCTGCAACAAAACTTCCACTTTGTCCCTGCAAAAGCTTCTCAGAGAAAGACTAAAATAGTCTTTGGGGCTCGTTTTCCAGGCTATGTCTTGTTTATATCCAGTGCCCAGCTCTTTGGAAAGAGAGTGAGAGCCCCTTTACCGTGATGCC
The DNA here is from genome assembly GCA_009867235.2 of Psittacus erithacus. Lineage (NCBI taxonomy): Eukaryota > Metazoa > Chordata > Aves > Psittaciformes > Psittacidae > Psittacus > Psittacus erithacus. The sequence goes on from WYDI02024443.1 coordinate 13,284, forward strand.
TCCCGTGTTAGCCTGCTACAGTGATGGCTGATTGTTTTAACTGCACAGAAATATAGCTGAGCCTCTCCAGAGCTGAATAAGGCACAAATGAAACAAGCCTCAGCAAACTCGATGCATTTTTATGCAGCTGCTTTCAACTGTGCCAGAGAGCAAATCGGCTCTTGGTAACTCTGTAATGAAGGAATCCCAAATCTGACCTCTGCTTTCTTCCCAAGGGCTCCAAACCTCCCCCCTGGGACTGGCTTGGACAAAAAGTTAAGCAGAATATACAGAGGAAATTATAAAAAAGCGCCCTATTTTCATGCTATTTGGCTGCTCTGCAGTGTTGATGACAAGTGGTCTGGTGATCTTAGACAGCTCCCGGGTGAAGAAGAGCAGGATTTGAGGCACTTTATTGGTGACACCTCATTTAAGGTATTACTCCCACTTCCCTCCACTTTGCAGAGGAGCGGTGTCTGGGAAGCCCTGGGGAAGCAGCTGCCTGCAGTCCTCCCTGCTGGCCCCCTATAGAAAACACTGTAGCTGGGGATAGGCAGGATAAATCGTATTCCAGCCATGCGGCACCTTTTCCTTGTGTTTCAGCAGTGGTCATGCTGTCACACTGCAGCCCTGAGCTTTCCAAAGAACCCCCCCCTTCCTCTCTGCCCTCTAACAACACCAGTGGAAACCTCAACAACTCCACAAGAAACTTGCATAGAGGAAGAAAGGAGAAGGCCACAGGAAGCGGAGGCATTGGGAGAAATCTGATTTTGAGATGTTTGTCGCTGTGGTGGCACAATTTCCTGCCATGCAGCTGTGTAATGAGTTCACATCTGTTAATGCCACATGTTGCTCTGCCTTGCACAGATGCAAAGTCTCAATTTTTCTAATTAGCAACAACATGAAGTATATCTTAATTTTCTGTCCCCCTTCCCTCTAATACACGTGATATTAACAAGGTTACAAGCCTGCTTTCGCGCGGTTTAATTGAATGAGAGGCAAGATTGGGTTAGCTCACACTGTTCTTTTTAGGGGGGGTTTGCCCAGATGCAGAGACATCGATTCATTACAATAAGCAGAAAGCAGAGGTCAGGAGGTGGGGGAACACACCACCACCCCCCTTTTGCAGCAGCCATAGCCGCTGTTATCTGTGATTCTTTAAGCCTCTCTGGACCAAGCTGCATGGATGTGTGTGTTGTACATGTATCTTAATTTTTTACAGCATATGTGTATAGGGAGGCCTATGTATGACTAGAGATCCAGCAGTATTTCTGGCCTGTGGAGATGGTGGACGCAGCCCAGGTTCTTGCAGGCCAGGAACAGGAGGTGCTAGAGACTACCAAAGCCATGAGTGGAAATCCAGCTGAATCTGGAGACAACAAAAAGGGACAGCCCCGTATCTCTTCATCCCTTTATATAGTGATGCTGCTGAGCAACTTTGCCCACTTCCGCCTGTAAAAATGTGCTGCTAGGGCTACTGGGGAGCCTGCGAGCACAAGCTGAGGAGCTTTGTCCCGGGGTCCTCACCATAATGATCACAAGAGGATAGGGACTAGTGCAGGCAGAGGGCAGCACGGTGCTCCCTGCTGCAGGATCCAGCCCTCCCTGGCTGGCCTGCATTCATATTCCACCTAATTCTGCTGGGAGAAATCCATGGGGACCCAACAGCAATTACTTGTGTGATTTAATTGGCATTATCATTTTACTGGCTTGACAGAGATAAATCGCCCTATTGGGTAAGGCTGCTTCTGTGACAGCAAAAGCAGAAGGAAAGACTTTCTCCTTCGCTCTGAAATAGGAGATGACTACCAGTGTATCTTAATAATTAGTGCTGTTATAATTAATCGGGCTATTTGAGAGCCAATCTAACAAACAAATGGAGGACTTGATTGTTCTGTAATTGACAATTTGTTTCCAATATGGGATCACTTGCTTCTGCTTGTGCAAAGAAATAAAACAACATAAAACTGAGATTACTGGAGTGCTGGGCCTTGACCGCAGTGAGGACAAGTGACTGTATGAAAGAGCAAGGAGGAAAAGAGCATTCCCAGACTAAATGTCCCAGGGACCCATTTGTCTTGAACATGCACACACACACACACACACGCACGAGTCAGTTGTACTTCCTTCCGTTTCCCTGCTTTTTGAGCAGTTGCAGCCAGCTGTCACTGCCTGCATGGGGAGTTCTACAGCAAAGCAGATTTCAGCCCTTGGCCTTTACATATCATCTGCAGCCTGGTTGTATTCCTGGATCTGCCCTCCCCATGGCTGTATTTCTTTCCTCACCTTGTCTCTCTCTCCCCTTTCTCTCATACTTACCCTCTTCTCTTGTACTGGGCACTGCAGCATCCAGGTGATGCTCTCTGGGTACAGACTAGACTGTGTGTGATGCTGTGCATAGGCCTAATATACCCATTCCTGCCTCCACAGAAAGCACAGCAAAAGCAACCAGAGTGTGGACAAAATGTGGGGTTTTGTTGTTGCTGTTGTTTGTTTTCTTTTAATTTCTATTATTTAAATGAGGAAGGTGAGATCATTTGCTGGTGAAATCTATATACGATGATACTGGGTTTTGAAACACAGTTAAAAGTCTGCTGTTCTCCAGGAGATTCCCTTTTGTTATCTTGATGGGAGCTTTTCTCTTTCTTTCACACAAAACCAAGAGCCTCCAAGTCCTCAGCTCCTCAGTGCTCCCATGGTACTTAACTCCTAGGGGCTTCTGAACTGCCTGTGCTGACCTGGAAGGAGTTTTGTGTCACATCAAAGAGGTACAAATCACCATGGCCAAGTTGACCCTGCAGGGAACTCCAAACTACCACAGTTCTCTAGAACTGGCCTTGGCCATCAATGGTGCATGGATTGGTATTCACGTGGCCTGGGGACAGTCATTGTGTGGATGGCTTTTGCTCCCAACACAGTTCCTCACTGTTGCAGCACAATTGTTGCTGTATCCGGAGAGGCTGTGAACAGCTCTGCCAAGTGGCAACGCTTCTCCCCCCTACCCAGTTTAAATGAGATATGAATAATTGATTTGCCTCCTGAATAATTAATTGGATATTCAATAATGAAAGTAATTGTTTGGCTCATTCCCCCATTGATAATCAAGCTAATCTTCTCCTTCAATATGTGGGCCATACAGATATGTAAAGCAGTGAGACAGTTTATAGGCTGATAATATAACTAATGTGCTCAGTGCGAGGTCACCTTGTCCAAATACCCCAGCAGCTCCCAGGGCCGCTGTCTGCTGTGTTATCTACTGCTGTGTGCAGTGAGGTTTTGGGGGTATTTTCTTCCTCTTTTTGATGCTGAACATCCCCCTCCAGGGAAGAGTCTTCTTTTACAGTTTAAACAAAACTCATCAGAGCCGCTTGTTCCAATTAGGGCTTGCAAGGGGAGGTTTGTTCTTCCTCCAGTCAACAGGAGGCAGATTAAGGGCAACCAGCAGCTCTCTGAATTCATGGGGCTGCTGTCTTCTAGAGCGGTTTGAGCTCAGCTCCACAGAGACGCCCCAGAGTCAGAGCCTTCCTTTGCCACAACCCTTTAGAAATCAAAATCAAACCTCGCCATGTTAATACCGGTTTTGCAGCTGCTGCATTTGGCTTTTTGAGCTTCTATTGCTGCAAGTCTGCTGAAGTGTGAAAGACTGAGCTGACATCTTTGTGGCACAAAGCAGACATGCTCTGTGGAGAGGAGCTCAGCATTGGCAGTGGAGTCTGAGCGAGTTGCACAGGCCCAGGTTATCTCAAAGGCACTATGGGTATGTCCATCTGAGGTCCGCCCCTTGCAATGGGTTTACCAATGTGGGCAGAGTTATGGTACCTGATCTGCTGGGGCTGAACCACAGCGTAGCATCACAAAATCGAGTAACATGAGCAGAGGTCCCCATTGTTGGGGCCTGAGACAGATTTTGGAGAGGTTTAATACAGTTATGAACTGTAACACCAGATAGCCTTGCCTGCATCCGCCATGTCCCAACAAGCCCGTGATTCCTTCCCATTCTTCCTGGGTCTGGGCAGGGCTTAGGGTCCATGCAAGTAATGCAAGCTGCAAAATGTGGAAGACACTTGCAGATGATGCATGACCTATCCCAGAGCCCAGGGATGCTGGTGCCAATGGGTTAATCCTCCGCCCCTGTCACAAGAGGTTGCCTGGCACAAAAGGCATTCAGAAAGCTCTGCTGTGAGCTACATGGTTATCACCTCGGGTTTATGTTGAAATTAAGGGCTGAGAGAAGCTTGTCCTCGCCATAGTGTGTGTTTAAAGTGCAGTTGCACTATGACAGAGCTTATCAACAGCACTCTGAGCAGATAAGCAGAAAAAGCATCTTGAGATTATGAATGCGTCTCAAGGTGATGGCTGGGACAGTCCAGAGTGAGGAGGAGTTGCAGTTGTGCTGCTCTTGCTCCTGAGATACCTCCTGAGCAGCCAACCTCACACTGTCCTTGGGCTCTGCTAACCACTCCATGCCCTGCAGAGATATGGCTCTCAAATGATCTCAAACTGCCCTGAGTTTCTGCTGGGTCTCTCTAGCTGCTCTGAATGGAAGTTTCCTATGAAAGGTGTTTGAAATAGCTTTACTGGGTGATTTTTAGGACATGGTTAGGAGCTTTGAAGCATCTTTGATTCTGTCCTGAGTCCATGCACCTACCTGGAGATTGATGCATTATTATAAACATGCACATGAGAACCATTTAAAACAAGAAAGTAAAGCAGCAAAGTGTTCCTGGAGAAGGATCTGTTTGAGATGATAGTGCAGCCTGGGAAACAGTCCACTGCAAAAAGCTACTTGAATTTAGGTGCCTTTCCCTCTAACCAGTTTAATTTCTTTATGAAGGTTTCCATTTGAAAAAGTGGCAGCACCAGCAGGACTTGGAAAGATTTGTGTTCAGCCAATTTACCCTGCAACAGATTTATCATTTCATCGGTAATTTAAGCAGAGGCACTTGATCGTGCATTCATTTATTGCTCAGAGCTGCTTGGTTGTGTGTTGCTTGTGGGAAGTGTGAGGAGAGATCACCAGGGAAGGGGCAAAACCAGGAGTTTTGCTAACCTTCGCAAAGATGCCTTTGCCTATGGAGAAGGGAAAATGTCAGGAGCCCATCAGCTGGGTAAAGACACTAAACCCCAACTTCATTTAAAGCTTTTTCCCATCATGGGCTACTTTGGTGTGAAGATGGCAGCATCACCCTTCCCTCTCTTCTCCAGGCTATTAAGGGGTTTATTATGGGTTCCCGAGATCAAAGCTCCCTTGGTGATTTAATTGATGTGTGGCTGCTGCTGAGAGGGGAGGGAGGGAGGGAGGGAGGCAGGGGCTTGGGGAGAGAAGGAGGACACATGGAGATGCACTGCAGCCCTGCAGGAAGAAATACTGCAGAGAGCCACCAGCCTCCTCCTGGCAATCGCTGTTATTTATGCACGCACATAAATGGTTTCATGCATCCCACTGAAATCTCTGTTATTTGTCAATGAGAGCCCCCCTCCTGCTCTGCCTTCGCTAACATTTACAGTAAATCTGTTACACTGACCATTAAATCTGGAGCTGCCCTGAGCGATAGTTTCAATGGGTGTGTTGACAGCCAGAGTGTTAATAATGATGCAAACACTAACCTGTTTATTGATTTGCTTTTTGTACCCTTCATCCCAGCTCACTCCTTCTCACTCTCAGAGGAGAAATCCTAGAATTAGTAATCAGGTGACAGCTCAGAGCCCCTGTATGTTCCCAGCAGTGTCATCCAACCCAAACTCCCAGAGATAAATTACAGGTGCCGTATTCTGCCTCTGCCAGCCATTCAATATACTGTTACTCAATGCAAGATGTAGTATTTGTCGTAGGTGCCAGCAAACAGGAGAGGAGAAAAATAAAAGGAAAAGAAACATTAACAGAGGCATGAAAAGCTTTTAACTTTGATAAGAGCAGCATAGGAAAGTTTTAGATTTAGCCCCTCTACTGAAGGCCACTGCCCCTCCATTACAGCAGCTTGTCAGGCGGCGGGTCCAGTGGAACAGAGCTGGGACCAGGATGCTGAGAAGAAACCTGCTGTTATCACGCTGCTTCCTCCTCCTCCTGCCAGGTGGTGCTTGCCTACAGCAAAGCTCAGGAGCACAGAACTGGTAAAGCTCTTGTTGGGTTCATGGATACCCCACCGCTAGTAATGTTCAAGGCCAGGTTGGACGGGGCTTGGAGCAAGCTGCTCTAGTGGAAGGTGTCCCTGCCCATGGCAGGGGTTGGAGCCGGAGAAGCTTTAAGGTCCCTTCCAACACAAACCAGTCTGGGATTCTATCAAACAAATTGGTCTATTCATAAGCCAAAATTCCTTAAGGCTGAGATGGAGATGGGTTTGTGAAGGGAAAGCGAGCGGATGTTTTTTGATTCACACCTTGGAGGGCTGGGAGCCAGCCCAGGCAGTGGGGACACAAACTGGGCAAGGACACAGCCCTGAGGGCTGGTCCTACTTGTTCCCTTCTGAGAAGCTGCTCAACTGACTGATGTACTTCTAAAATATTGACCCCAAATCAATCTCATCCGAGCTAACTGGCTCGTTCTTCGAGTTGTAAAATGTGAAGAGAGGTGCAAATAGACCCTGAACAGGAGCCAGAAGCTGACTTCTCCAGGGGCTCAGTCTTTCTTCAAGTCAGGATCTGCAGATGCTTTCCCTGGGATGGACTCCATGTGACATTCAGCACTCTACACCACAGCTTTACTGATGAGTGACACAGGCTTGTGGAAGAAGTTGGAGTTAAATGAAAGCTAGGCTTCATGTTTCCCATCCAGTAATGTTTTTTGACTTACAGCTTTTATGGTCAGGAGAGAAACCTGCCAGTAAATAAGCAGAATTTATAAACCCTGCAAGGGCTCTGAAATACTCCCCAGGAGCCAGGGCCCCGAAGCCTTTCAGTGGCATTTATAAGCTTCACTTAGTTGTCAGACTCCTTAGTTCCTTTTATTTCTGCTAAGTTTATAAGCTCTGAAAAAGCAGTCTGTAGTGTTTATTAACTGCACCGCAGAGCTCCAGCAAAGCAGCCGATCCAAGAGAAACACAATTCTACCTGTGCCTTTAAACGTGTCTCAAATCAAAGCTCCGCTTTATTTGTTTTACTCTGTCTTCTAATGTGCCCACTCCACCAAGCAGATAGACGTGTTATTTCAGAAAGTAAAGTCACATCCATGGTAAAAATCCCTGTAGAAGCCCTAGTTAATTAGGAAGAAACTGAACTAAACATTCAACAAACCTTTAAAAGTGGGAGATTGTCAAGCCCTGAATATTGGGCTCTGTGAGTATATAATTGTGTCCGTAAGGAGAACATTAAATCCAACAGGGTCAGCCAAAATAGAATATGATTTTAAAAACTCTGTTGTGTGTGTTTCAATATGAACAATATGTTTTAAATAGAGTCCTGTGAAACACAAAGTATTGGATCCTAGGTGTGAAGGATTAACTGTGGCAGCCTGAGGTTTGCTGAAGAAGTGTTTAGCAGTTTAGTTGTCACATGGAAGTAGCATCAAGACAGCAAGATCAGCCACTGGTTTTGACACATATAAAATAACTGTGCTCAAATTATAAATCCCAGGGTATTTCAGACTACCTGGTGTGTCTACAGTGATACTGAGGAAAACAGAGCAGTTTCCACAGTGGAATGGACATATAGATTTGCTCCAGTTATTGATGTAAAACAAAGCAATGACAGATTCCTCCCTCTCACCCCCATTTCAATAAATAGGGTGAAATTCTCCTACAAGATTAAGCCAAGTTTTAGCACTAAGGAGTCCCATCCAAGATTTCAGGAAATTCAACATCTTTTTTTTCCTCTCCTTTTGACTTGTTCTCCTAATAGGACAATCTCCGAAACTGTGTGTCCTTCATCACATGTCCAAAACTGTAGAGTTGTCCACACTGGTGAAGGATGGGCAGTTGTGAAGGATGATTCAACATTTCAAGCTTCATTAAACATGCAGATGTTGTTGGACACCAACTTTTCCATGGGGATAAAGCCCATGACTAGACTGACCTGTTCTTCACTGTAGGAGCAGTTCAGACTTCTCAGGTTGGTACTAATATGTGAATTTAGCAGAACAGAGGCAAAGGAAAGAAATCATCCAAGACCTGGGGACTGTGTGGGCTGGGAGGGGTGATGAAATAATGAAGGTATTTGTAGATAGAATTACTAGAAGTGGACAAAGCACAGAAATAAAAGCAAAGCCCAGGAAGAAGAGAAAGCACATGAAACTAGCGGAAAGGAGAACAAAGCCTCATCCTGTGAGGCACAGGAGAAGGCCAGTCTTAAATAATTATAGTAGCAGTTAAACTTGCGAGTTAGGCTGTGTATTTGTCGAGCTTCCTCCAGCAGTCGCTCCTCCTCCCTTTCTTTGCACAGATTTCCCCTGAGAAGTCACAGTCCTTCCTTTATTTATGTGGGTTCATATTTCATTGCTTTTGTTTACTGTATTCCCATTGTGATTTATGACCAGAGAGAAGCATTGCATCCAGGTGATGATCCACTCCATTATCTCTACAGAGATGGTGACCACCATAAAGGAGTACAGAGACCTGTTGTACCATGTGGTGGAGACCAAGCAGGAAAAAGAAGCTTCCAGATTATAAGGGAAAAGCACAATTTTTGTGATTTGGACAGCTGGATGCAAAGGAAAAAATACCCTTTCTCCTATTATTCCTCTCCCTCAGTGGGCTTTGATATTAAAAGAAATGTCTCAGGAGACCAAATGTATTCAATGTGCTATCACACAGCTGTCTTAGCTAAAATGACCCATTTTAAATGCATGCTTTAACAGGTAAATCTCCCTCTCCCAATACCACCCTTGGCTGGTCTGAAATACTCCACTTTTGCCTTCTAGTTTTCTGCTTTGCCATTAATAAATCATGATTTCCTTGACCTGCTGTGCACCTTTGCAGCTTTTGCAGATCATTAATACCAAGACAGGGCTGTTAATCTCTTGGTCTCAAGGTGCATCGCTCCACTTGCCGACAGAGAGGCTGGGATCAGGTGGGACCATGCCTGTGGTCACAAGGCAGGGGACGAACCTTTGACAGCATCCAGCGTATTTGGGGTGAACCTCGGGATAAATCTCAGTGTGAGGTGTCTGCTATGAGCCCCATGTTCAGCTCTGTAGCACTTTTGCTGCCTGTGCCCTACTTTAGCAGTAGCTTTTCAGAGGAGTAACCCCTTCTCTGATATTATTGAGGTCTTATTCCTGTTGCTTGAATTTCTTATCCAATTCAGCCCTTCTATCCCTAGTGATACATAGAAGAGGCTAACACCTTTCCTTTATTTTTCAGGTCTCTTCCCATCACAGAAAGGCAGGAGTAAAGCTTGGCGACGAAAGGCAATTTCTCCTAACCAGGTGGGCGAGCATGGTAAAAGTGCTTTTAAACAACAACAAAAAAATCCAATAACTTCCATATAAATTGTCCAGGAGAGAAAACTTTGTGGTTTTGACATTTGTAGCTGTTTCAGCATTTTTCTGTGGAAGATGAAAAACTTTTGCATTGAGCAAAACACAGATTTATGATCAATAAAGTGGAGTTTAACAGTTTATAGGGGCATACATTCTTTTTTTTCTAAAACTGATATTAAAAACTGTTTGTCCCTCCAAACCATGTGAGAAATCCTCTTGAGTATCAGTCAGAGCTTCAGCACAGGAAAGCAGTGAGCAGAAGATAATGGCTGGATGGGGTTTCCTGCAGGACCTGTTGTCACCCAGGCCATCTCTCACTTACTTTCTTGGAGTCCTGTGTCATAAAACTCCCAGATGCCCATTAGGACCTGGATATGGACTCTGAGGTCTGAGGCTGGGCTTGCCCAGTGCTTTAGGTAGTTTGGAAGCAGAAGGCTGCTGCAGATCTTTTTCTGGAGTGTGAAATAAAGCCATTCCTAACAACTGTCCAGCAAGGCTCTGCAGGTCGTACTGCAGCACAGGATACAGGCAGAGAGCAGGCAGCTGCCTGACAAATAACTGGGTCACGTAAGTGGTTTGGGCACCACTTGTGAGTATTGGGTACGTGTGAGGTTTTATTGGCACTGCCTCATGTTGGGCCTCAAGCGGTCAGGAGTGACTTCTTCCCATCTCAGCTCTGATCCGCAGGAGCACTGAGCTGTCAAATCTTGTCGTTTCTCTATTTCCCCCTTACCTTCACCTCTCACCAGAGGATGCCCAAGTCTGAAAACATTGTGTTTTCCATGTTGACAAAGGTGCCAGGAGCTGTTGCAGGAATCCTTAATACACTAGAAACAGAGAAGATTCTTGTCCTCCGAAGAACAGACCACTGCAATTGATTGATTTAGATCTCCTACCAGAAAATCAAGTCCACAGACTGTCTGATAAAAGTTATTTGAACTTAGTTTTTGCATTAGACCTAAAATGTTATTTTGAGTATAAAATTATGAGTATAGGGCCAATCCTGCTGCCATTAAAACCAATAGGAGCTCTCCCTTGACTGGATTTATTGGAAAGCCAGAGTGGTGAGATAGCTCATTTTATGTCCCTTTATTCCTGTTTGTGCAGGCTTTGGGCTTCCTACACGTGATTGAATGTGGAAGCAGGAGTATTGCCCTTATCTCTTCAACATATTCCTCTTTGTTTAAGGACTGTCACAACACAAGATCTACAGCAAAATGCTAGGAAAGTGTCCATTACCTGAACAAGGCAGGGATTTTGCGCTTTCTTACCCCCTTTTTCTATAGACCATCTGACAAAGCCAATAAATTTGTCAAGAAGATAAATTGGACTAAATAATCCCTGAGATCTGCACAGAAGGCAACATCGCAGCAAATTCACACCCATCGGGTCCCCTTCAGATTTATCACCCGGTTGTGAGCTTTAACTGCATAAATCCCCAGTGAATTGATGGGAGAAGAGAACCTTGCTGAGGTTTATATGGCGAGTCTTAAACCCTTAAATGCTGGCGACAGTGTATGTTCTCCATAAAGCCATGCCTTTGTAATTTACGCATGGGAAGCTCGGCCACGTTTCCTCTGTGGAAGTTTGGGTTGAAGTATGTGGGAGCTTGGAGCTGAAGGAGCTGGCAGATCTGAAAAGTGGTTTTTAGAGAGTTCTGTGTAAAAGCTTGCAAGTTTTTCCATCTCTTCTGAAGAGAAATTTACACTCAGAAAATTAAAGGATCTACAAAGCGATATTTTCTGAAGCAAATACTGACATTATGAGTATCTTAAGCACTTACCCGGCATATCCGTGCTAAACTGCATCTCCTGACTGACAAAGCCATCTCCTGCTAAAAGCGACTGTTAGAAAATGATGACTAGCGCATCTGTAATGTTTGTGTTTAACAAGACGACAGAAATGCCACGTTAGTAAAAACTGATTATGGTTACAGCTGAACAATTCACATCACCCAAGATTTATAATATTAAGGTTATGCAATCATCTAATCGGAGAGACAAGCCTTGAGTAATAATATGAAATGCATGTACTTCAATCTGCAACAGTAGATTCATTGCTGTTTTCTTATTAGCTCATGCCAGCATTAGGGCTGCATTATCCATTTCACCATAGTCTAATTCAGCATTTCCATCTGAAAACATATGCACAATAAGTGATCTATGCCAAACAGTGAAATGGAGACAAAGCCATTTGAGTGACTTCATGACTATAAAAATACACGTAATCTGTATGTCTTTCAGCAATTCTCAATACTTTTTACTACATTTTTTTTTTTCCATGAAAAGTTTTCCCAAAATCAAGAAAAAGATAGAAATTACCCGTTTTATTCCCTGGAAAACAATACTTTGGGGCTGAACCAGAACAGGAATCCAGCCCATGGGTTTCTCATCCTGCAGATCAGATCATCTTATTAGTGCTATAGCAGCAGTCTGGGAAATGGCAGGTGTGATTTTTAGGAGAGAAAAGAATGACTTGAAACTTGCTTCATCCAGACCATATAAAATAGCTAGTATTCCTATGAAAGGGAATTTCTGTTGTCTCTAAGAAGCGAACCATCTCAGATATCTCATAAACATCAGGTATTTTCATCCAAAAAAGAATAGCAGCTTGTATATATAGCAGTAGATATATGGAAACTCTAATAGGTTAATCATTGGTCAGAGAAGTCATAGTTGATAATATGGTATTTTGGGGGCTGACAGGTTCAGGCATTGTATTTAAAAAGCAGATATTATAAAAGTTGACAAGTGTTTAACACAATGATCAAACTAATTGACTGAGATCTCTGATTAAAATCAGACTTTTCATGCAAACCTCAGACAGAGATTCCCTCTTCACCACATACAGTGGGCTGAGTTCCCTTTCACAGCCTGTGCAGGCTGTGATCCTGTCAGGCACTGGGATCTCGGGGTGTCAGGCAGTTTTGGGACCTCACTGAACCAAAACCTTCAGGTAATTAGTTTTTTTATCCCTGTATGTGTAGGTGGCTGCATCAGACTTGTGCAACAACCGCAGTTCTCAGTATTTTAAAGGTAAACAGAAGGCACTTGTGTCCTGGAGTCTGATTTATTCTACGCAGTATATATAGCTATCATTAAATGAACAGGCTAACATGCATCTATTCATCACGGGGTGGGGAAATGAACGAGCTATTTTCTGCTTGCCTGGAATTGTTCCTCTTTCTAAAAACTAAAAGCAGCGCCCAGGAAAGGAAAGAATGCTTAAAATGCCATAAGAGATTTGACTTATTCTTTTCAGGCATTACCTTTCTATGTTCTCTGTGCCTAAGAGTATTATTCAAGACAATCAATCTCGGAAGTGTTTCTAGCAATCCTCATTTTTCCCCAAACTCCCTGCTAAAGACCTTTATCTGCCCCCTTTTGTTGTTATTGTCATTAAAATAGACTCAAAACGGTCTATAAGTTTTGTTTTACTTTGAAGGTGCATTTTGATCCAAAGATAGCTATTCGTCTTCCCATTTGTATTATCGGCATTTCAGATATGAGTCTGCCTACAGTAAAATGCAACATCCATTCAAATTCCAGCTAAAGCAGTTCTCATGAGAAACTGAAAGTGATGCTGCCTGACTGAAAAGAGCTCTTTGAGTGCTGATTCAGGGAGATGATTTGAAATACTCAGATTTTTCTTAGCAACAATTAATTGCTGAAGAAAACCAGGGATAATTTTAATCAATGAATAAATAGAATTGCAAACTATTTGGGAATACAAAAAGACATCTGATTTACTGAACTAGAAGAAATGACCTACAAATTGCAATCAAAATTGTTGTTTGACAGAAAACTGGATTTTAGTTAAACTATACTTTTCACAACAAGGCTTCTTTGCCACAGTTATGTGTTTTTTCTCACCAAAATGTGGCATGCTTTTGACTGAAATGAAACAAAATCTTTTTGTTTTCAGGAGAAGAAATGTTCACTGCTTAATGCTGCAAAATTTGCTGTGAAAACTCAACATTTTCCAGGGAACAGTTGAGTAGGATGGGGGAATCCTGACCTCGCAGCAGCTGGGAAGGACTGCGTGCCACGAGATCCCTCTGTGGACGTTGCTCTATACCAGCTCCTCCACGAGATCCCTGGAGCAGAACAGCAGCACAGCCCCGCTCAACTCAAGGAGCCACATTGATGGGTAAACCTGCCCATTCTAGGCAAGTTTCTCCCCAAAAATGAGAGGTTTTGGTGCCACCCAGACTGGGCGTATTTGGCTCCAAGCACTGCTCAGCCCCACTAATGATTAACTCTGATTTTTCCTGCCAGCTCTTTTCTACACCCACCCTCCACTGTTGAGGCTTTGGGGCTTTTTTGTCTTTTCTAGCCTGAGGAAGCTAAGGGGGAGGGAAAGGGGACAAGGAGGCCCTCTGAAGAAAGACAAAGCAGACAGAGGGAGTGCCATCCCTCTGGGAGGAGATGAAAGGGTGCCGTTATGTGACAATACGGATGTGTGGGTGTCTCTCATCAAACCCAGTGACACCTGGTGCTGAGCCACACAAAATACCAGGGGGGCTCAACAGAGTTAAAAGTAACTGTGGCCCTGAGGGCCTTGCTTTCTGCCCTGCTGCCATGTCCAATGAATTAAGGATAGGTGAGGCACAGGCAGAAATACCTTCTTGCACCACTATGGAGTCTTGATCCTCTTCTGTGCTTCACCCTGGAGTCACCAGGTGAGAAAAGAAGGGTCTCGGGCATCACTTGGCGTCGGCTGTGGCCACTCAACCCAAACCTTTCCAACATCCTTGGACATGCCCTTCAGAGAGAAATCACTGCTCTGCCTTCTTTAAAATAGAGACATTTTAAATTGCTGGCTCTTGGCAGTGCAGATCATTTGTTTCACTATGATTTCATTGGATGACTTAAAACATAGACCTGAACACCTTGGCCTACATAGGCAATAATGCATGTATGTGGAGGGAAGTGAGACACCTAGATTTAATTGCAATTAGGGCCTTCCTTGCAGCTTCACAAATATCTCCTGGCTGTACATGTGCACACACACACACACAAACACATCCCAGAAATGATGCCAGAGGATGAGACCACGCTGGAATTGCTTGTGTACAACAAAAAGCTCAAACGAAATACCAAGATGTTATGTTCAGATTTAGTTTTGAAGAAAAGGCTGAAATGCTGACTAACAAACTGGTTTAGGACCAAACTGATTCCGTTATGGATTTTACCTTCCCCTATTCTATTCCCTTTTTTCACCCACCCCCACCTAAATGCAGGATAGCCTGCAGCCGAATTAGTGTTGAGTATGTATAAAGCAATCCTGCTTAATAAACAGTGCTAGTAGGTTTTAAAGAATACAAGCTTGTCCATGACCTTTTCTTAATTCTGTTGGATCCAGTCTGAAATTCTCCTCTTGTATTTACACTTGCAGCTTAATTCAAAACAGTTGTGTTGCTGTAGCCAACCTGCACAGAGGCATGGAAGGGGATGCACATGTGGTGCTTCTGCACCATTTCTCTGCTATCACCAGGAGCTGCTGCACTGAACTTCTTTCACACCCGCCCTCGACAGATTAATGATGACAGTCAGTGTGTGTGTGTGTGAATAACATGCTCTGGTAACAAATCAGGAACACAGAGAGGGATTTGTGTCTTTTAAATGGATTTGGGACAGTAGCATGTAGCTTGTGGGTTTTTTCTGTTTAAGTTCGGATTTGCTCTGCTTCCACAGCCATCAATTCATTCCATTGGAGGAGGTGCCACAGAAAGCTCTCTACTCACTGTACAAAGAGGAGTGATCCCCTCTGAGCCCTCTTTTTAATTCTTTGAGAATAGACAAAGCAGAAAAGACCTGACTGAGGCAGCATGAACAATAAGCTGCCTTTTCCAGAATCAATGGTGAAAAACAGGAAGTTTTTTGCTGGGGTGAGTGGTAAAGGAGGAGAGAAGGGGGCTTTGGAGAGGGGCCAGACAGAGGATTTTGTCTGGAGTCTTTAAGAGATAGAAAACAGAATTAAATATCAGCTCCTGACATACCAGGTTCAGTGGTGAAATCCACCATGTTGGGAAATCCTTGTTTCTGCCATTTCTAGGAGGCAAGAACACACAGCAAGCTCTGGCTATGAGGGCAGGAAGGCCTTGAAGAGCCCAGCTGAGAGCCCAAGTGCTTTAATTGCTCCGTACCCCCATCACACGAGTGCTGTGTGAGACTCAACGTCCCATCAGCACACCTTACAGGTCGGAAGAGTAGGGCAGAGCAAGGAAGGCCATTGACGCCGAGAAACTGAGTGGCAGCCCATTAGACTTGCACCCATGTTTTCCATATCTGGGGACAGCACTTGTCATTCAAGCAAACTTCCAGGTGAAAATTCTGGATACCTCTGATTCAACAAATTCTTTGTGGAGCACCAATGCCCTAAATGAAGTGCTTGCTTTCCCGCTTTCTTCAATAACTGTGTTTTCCAGGGTATGCTGCTTTTTGTGTCAAAAGTAAAATGGGAAATCCTCACCTTCTGCTCTTTCCCCCTCTCTCAGATCTATCACAGTAGCAATAACTCTCTCCCAACCCCCAAAAACACCAGGTTGGCAAGACTTGCTGAAACAGACTCCTCTGCCAGAGGCAGCGCAGCACAGACCTGCGGGCTCCTCACCCCACATCACCCTTGGGCTCCACTTCCCAAATATCCCCAAATGCACTGGAGGTGGCTTTAAAGTTCACCTGCTGCTATCTGCCTGCAGCGCTTCGGGTGCGCAAGTGAGGGGAGCATGTGGAACCAGGTTCAAGGGTTGACGGTTTCATTTGCATATGGGAGGCCAAACCAAGCCAATAAAAGCTGCCACACAAAATGAACCAGAATTGGAATTGGCTGAACACTTCCCCATGAAATGGATTGTAGAAGTGACTCTTGAACTCTTCAGTGGAAAGACAGATTCATTTTCAATGGAGTTTGATCTTGCTCTTCAGCTTCATTTGTAAGACCAATTACAGAGCATTTTGTACAACAATTACGGGCATTAAAACCACTCTGTTCCATTTGATGAATTTTAATAGTAATTGAACAGAAGAGCCCATCAACTGAAAGACTGTCCAATCAAGTATGCCCACACACTGAACTGCAATTTCCACTCCACAAATGTGTAATGCCATTTGCAACTATCAAAATGTCCTCTCCTCACCAACACCCAGGCAGATTCTTGAGGATTTGTTCCAATACAACTATATCCTTTTAGGCTTTAAGTACACAGAAAACACGTTGACCACAGTCCTGAGGTAATTCCTGCATACAACTTTGTCCTGCAAAGTTCCCGGTACTCATTCCTGGATGGGCATTTACGTAGTCCTAGTGATCACAACTGTTTGCTGGAAAGCATCCTACAAATCACCCCACCAATGCTCGTCTTTGTAAAGAAAGGCAGTTTTGGAGAATGCCCTCCAAGGGACTTTGTAAGAGACTGTAAGAGCGGAGTGGCTACTTTATGTCATTGTAGGAAATAGAGTCCATCACCAGGACCCTGGAGCTAGAATTTACTTTTGAGTTCAGTTCAGCTTCCTCCCTTGCAGAACAAGAATTGCGGGTTGAAGCAGTATAGGCCTGAAACAGACAGGCCCCTCATAGCCATGAAAGAATAGATATTTGGGCTAGAAGGGTCCACATATACTGCTTTCACATGGTCACCACAAACCCTGTATGAGTCCAAACTCCACAAAAGTAATGCAGTATGGCAGAGCAAAGAAAAGATCAAAGGTGTCCCCAGTGTCCTGGCTCTCTGTGGAATGCTAATGCATTTCTTAATCTTTGTCATGTACATTTTGGTGTTATTTTTTCCCTACTAAACTTCGTCTTTCTGTGTGGGGTTTTCCTGTCCCATACTGAAAATTCCTTAAGGGAAGCTGTGTTCATCATTGTGTTTGTTGGAAATTAGAAGAACAAAAGAACTATTTTGATGAACCTGCTCTCAATGGGATTTCCAAGTTAGCTTGGGAAACAAAAGGAGATTGCTATAGTTCAAATCAGTGGGAGATAAGTGTCCAACTGTCAGAGCCTTCTTTTGAAGTCGGTTTCCTTTTGCCAGTGGTTGCTACAACTTCAGTTCAATTTAAAGGCAAAAGATGAAGTCTTGGCCTTACTGAAGTCAGTAAGGGTTTTAACACTGACAAGTCCAAGGCCAGGATTTCACCCAAGATGTTTGCTCAGGCAACTTTAGCATCTGTTGAGAGCCACATGAAATATTTGTGTTGAAGAGTGAAAGTATATTATTTTCCTGCATCTCATTCTGAGCACAGAACTGATCCTGTCTCACTGGAAAATCGCCACTCTTCTCTGAAAAGAGTATCATTCC
The DNA here is from genome assembly GCA_009867235.2 of Psittacus erithacus. Classification (NCBI taxonomy): domain Eukaryota; kingdom Metazoa; phylum Chordata; class Aves; order Psittaciformes; family Psittacidae; genus Psittacus; species Psittacus erithacus. Next base: position 30,980 of record WYDI02024443.1, read on the forward strand.
GATTGGGAGATACCTTATCCCAGTGTGACAAAATTCAGAGTCACAAGGTGTGATTTAAAAACAACTAGTATATTCTTTTTTTTTAATGGGATATATCTAACGTTCTCCTGTTTTCATTTTCTTTTATAAGAGGGAAGGAATGAAGAGTGGAGGTTTTCCTATACATTGAAGGATCTATTTCCTTCCTCACTAAAATTTCAATCTGTGGTTTGTTAAAAATAGTGGAAAAATCCTGCCTTTGAAAGCCCAGGAATGCAGCTTCTGCTGGAAGCACTGAACATTGTACAAGTCATTTAGTTAATGGGTGCAAAGTTCTACATAAAAAGCTGAGCATTATTAGAGGGTCTGTAGAGCACCTTAGTTGAATAACAAACCTACTCCAGGTTCTGACATGTGAGCAAACACAAATCTGACATAAATAAAAAGTTTTCAAGGCTTCTTCCCCTCTTTCATCTTAGATGGAGACAAGATGGTGCAGATGAGGTGGTTGGGGATGGGGGCAGTTCGATGGGGAGATGCTCACAGGGATTCATTAAAAAAAATAATTCAAATAAAATGCAAATAAAATCCAGAGTATTTTTTTCCACTCATCTCTTGATCACTCATCTCATAAATCCCAGACTGGTTTGTGTTGGAAGGGACCTTAAAGCTGATTCAGTTCCAACCCCCTGCCATGGGCAGGGACACCTTCCACTAGAGCAGCTTGCTCCAAGCCCCTGTGTCCCACCTGGCCTTGAAGGTCCCTCCCCTTTTCGAATAGTATCTCTTATTTGCTTGATTTTATGTATTTTGCTGTTTCAGCCACCGGCTGCTACGTTGGGTTTCTCAGCCTTCACACCTCAGCACATCCTGCCTGCCTGATTTTGACCACACTCTGTGTTGGAAGAATAATAATAAAGAACTGGGCCTGATTTTAATTTGTTTAATGTTTTTGTTAAAAAAAAGAAGAAAAACTCAACAGCCTAATCAGGAAACACGTTAAATGGCTGCAATTCAAATATAATTCTATTAAATTCTCCCTGTAAAGTTAACGTTACAGACTTTTTAACAGATGTTTTAATTAGACATTGTTATTAAAGCGAATACTGTAGAAATTAAAAGCAGGCCCTAAATGTGTTAACAAAGACACTTTCCTTGCGTGGCATCGATGGTGGCAGAAACATTAACAAAGAGATTTTGGCAGCAGGTCATGAATAAAAAAAAAACTGCCAGTGTGCTAAAGGAAACAAAATGCACTGAGAGATCTGCATTGCTCAGCTACTATGTGATAGGGGTTCATTTCACACCCAATACCACCTCGGGCCATTGCCTGAGCTGGAAAGGAGGTGGGGAAGACGCTTCAGCACAGTGTTAATGGTACCACGTGGGGAGCACTGTTACCAGCACAAGCTCTAATCAGGAAGAGGGATTTGGTTGCAAGACACTTGCAGCTTCAAGGATTTCCAAGGAAGCATCAATGTTATCAGTTTCATCTTCTGCTGCTCCATGGTTTTGGTTGTTTTCTAACCATGACTCTTGGAATCAAGCAACAGTGTAGGAATGGCATTGCTTGAATGGTTTGCTCTGAGTCCGTCCAACTGCAGAGACCGGCTGGGAAATGCACATGCTGCAGGCTTGGAAATGACAGAATAAAAGAACTCACAACTGCAGTTTTGGGGAAAAAGGCTTAAGCAAACTGCCCTGAAGAGGCATTTCCTGAGATTTATGATTCACCAAACTGCGGGTGAAAAAGGTGACAGTTTGTCAGGCTTCAGAACAAGTCCTTTTCTGCCAGGGACTGGGAGGTATGTGAGCCTGGCAGGTCTCCTCTGCTATCCATTACTTCATCTGTTACTAATGGCTGCTGCAAGGCAATGCCATTTTGTGGGACTGCTGTCCTGATCTGGCTATCAGTTTTTCCTATGTGCAATTGTGTACTGGTCAGAGCCCTTCCAGAGGGTGATTCAAAGCAGAAATCAGTCCGACTTCATCAGTAAGGGACTGTAGATAAAATGTAGTTATGTGCCTTGTGTTAGATGCTGTGCCTTGTGTTGGATGCTGTGAACACTTACATTAGTCTAGAGATAATTAGTTTGGGCCACAGGGAAAAGGGAGGGCATATGGTCCTCAAGAGGCTGCATGACTTGATGTCTCTGTTCCAAAGCAGGATCATCTCTACCTAAAACAACCTAATAAACATGCATCAAACCAGCCCTGCTATATCACTTCACCTACAGACTATTTCTGATGTATTTATCGAGTTAAAGCTAGACCTTATCTCCTTTTCCTGTAGGCACCTCCCACTCTTCATCTTCACAGTTCTTGAAGCAGTCAGGGGAGCAGTTGACACTGCAGGAGTTTTCACAGGGACTTTGCTTTTGTTCTTTCTTATTTATTCACACAGGAATATAAACTGCATTTCTCTTTAAGAATCCATCTTTTCTCAATGTAGTGGAAAATTATACTTCCCAGGGTTCAGTTTCTTGCAAAGGGTCAGCTTTGTGCTGCCCAGCACCTATGAAATGAATGGTAAGAGAGTTAAACTTGGGGTCTTCTGAGCAGTTTGGTGGATAATGCAAGGAGCAAGTGGTGGGCAACACTGGCATGCAAGTTTACAAAGCCATCATAGGGCATCATAGCCCTAAAGAAAGAGCTTAGTTATGATGTCAGCACCAGCCCAAAGCAGCTCTTTGGGGTTTTTATAAGAAATTTCTTACTAGCTGAATAGATGGCTCTCACATTTTAAGGGCTTTTCCCTCCCAGACCCTTCCCCTTCTTTCTGATAGGTGATGCTGACGTTGCATCTATGAGCTAGAAAATGACAGCTGTTCTTACCAGCAATAGATGTGCTCTTTGAAGCACATGGTAGATGAGAAGGGAAAGCTCCTGAAGTATCATGATATTAGACAAGAAGAGAGAAAAGCACCAGAGGCGGAATCTTTGAGAACTGCAAAACAGGTTCATGCTGACCTGGTAATCAGCATTAGATAGTAGGGTAGGGATGCAGACCCGTAGATGAGCTGGCAAAGCTGCGTGACATGCAATAAATGATGCAAAGCAATCTAAACCCTCTGATTTCTTCTCTTAATGAGAACAACTTCCTCCTAAAGCACTAGGAAAAAATCTGATACTCACAGCTCTGAATGTTTAATCCCTGTCATTGAAAGCTCTGTTATTGCCCACTCTGGGAAGAAGAATACAAGCCTAAAGAGAAAAGGCTCCTGGAAAATCATGTTAAAGTGGTATCAGTGATGTAAGTGAAATGTTAACTCTTGTTCCTTCTTCTATCCATAGATTTCATTCTTTCAGATGCATCTACCTATTAAAAGACTGGAGACAGACCAGACCCAGAGCAGGACTTCCTCAGAGCTCAGAGGTGTTTGATCCTGGCTGGTGAGAGCTGGGAGCATCTCTGTGATCATCTGCACAACTCAGGTTTTGCACACTCTCACTCTCATATGTTCCCAAGCTTTGTTTACAATTTATTCTTCTTTATTACCCCTTCCCTTTAGAGGCCTTTATCTGGAAAGCAGTGTACTAACCAAATTAATGCAGGTATTCAGATTTTAATGATCGCCTGAGTCAAGCAAACTGGAAAATCATTCCTGTGCCTAGCCATAAGGGTAAAAGAGAGAGGTGCAAACCCCCACCAGCAGAGACAACTGGCTAATTAGCTGATGTAAAACTAATGTAAGAAAACAGAGTCTGGAAAACAAATGAAAACCTGTACAGCAGTTACTTCCAAAAAGGTAACATTTTCCCAATTAAAGCCATTGTAAGAACTTTAGTTAATTATGTAGGTTTTCTTCTCTTTCTTCTCTCCCTCCTCCCCCTTCCTCCCTTCTCTCTCTCCTATATTAAAGTCCATCAGGGCTCATGATGTGTGGGAAAAGTGCTAACATTTGCAAATTGCTGGTTTATGATAAATGAATTGTGGAAACTCAGCCCCTTGGTTGGGGCCCAGCTAGATTGCAAAGCACCAGCATCTCCGGCTGCTGCAGCCCTGACCCTGACTTTACACCCATTGATCACAACTGGTGCATAGCCATGACCACCAAATGCATACATTGTAGCTGGGGGACTTGCTTTTCCCATAGTATTTCATCATCGTTCCACATCACAAGCACCATAGTAACCTTTGGCATGCCATCCTGTAAGACTGATACCTGCAGGAGATTTCCTCTTGCCCCAGTAATCACTGCTTCAACTGCTCCATCTTTAAAAACCCTTAGTCATTAACCCAGCTTTGATTTTCAAAAAACACCCATTGATTCCAATAGGAAGGGAAGAAAGGGATGAGCATGTTGGAAAATCAAGCCCTAATTAATCCTAACAATTTTTTCAACTATAGCTTTCTATGGCTTCCCCCAATACGTAATTTTAGATAAGAATTTACAGCATCTCTTCTGGGTGTTAATCCCAGCAGCCCTCAAGGACGTAGCAGGAAAGAGAAAAGTACATTTAAGGATATCGGGGGAGTGAACGTAGCCTTTGCTCCCATGATTGCTCTCACTTACCACTTCCATGCTTGGAGTGCCGGAGCACTCCAATAACTCCAAGCATAGTCATGCTTGGGATTGCACAAATATATAAGGGAAACCCTCTGCCCCAAGGGAGGGAGATGTGCAAAGTCAGCCAGGGATGCAGGAGACACATTGCAATCTCATGCTGCGTGAGGCTGATGAAGCGCAGGAGGTGCTGATGGCTACCTTGGCTGGTGCTGGCACATGGGCTGTTGTCTCTGTGCAATGCTGTGGCGTGAGTTTTGTGTTGGCTTTAGGGACTATTTGTGGTTTCAGGGGAAACATAACCGAAAGGAATGCAGAGCTTGGCAGCTGCACATCAGCTGAGATTCCTGCATGGGGAAATTGTTTCCATCCACTCTTCTGGGGCTGCAGGCAGGTCCTGATCCTGCTTTAATGAAAACAATTCCTCGAAAGTCAAGTGCATTTTTCTGACTGGCACATGTATGTGCTATTTTCTCATCAGAGTCTGACAGGTAACGCTGAGCATATGTAAGAAAGTGTGCACATGCGTGTATCAGCTTCTATACACACGTGCACACACAGAAAGAGAAGCCCTCAGATGTGAAACTCACCCTCCATGAAAGAGTCTGGGTAAAAGATGATAGTGTCCCAAAGAGACATAGAGTAATGAAGTTACGGAGAGCTGGGAAATGTTGGTATTACTTTGTTATAGTGTACTGAAGAGAGCTTGTGAGCTAGTGCTCTAAGGGTTGTATTCAATAAAAAAATAATACCTCTGTTTCCCACCATGGCCACTGAAGTACCAAAAAATCAATTTTAGTCATTGAATTGGGCCCTAAGGTGCAGCAAAATGGGTAAAATTCACAATAGCGCAGTAAAGAAAAGATGTACAGTCTCTGGGCAAGGAACATTTCCCTGCTTCACTTCTAGCTTTGATCCTCACAGTAGCAGGAGTGATGGAGCAATCTCACCTGCCCCAGAGGTTGCCCACAGAGCCTCCTGGGGAAAGCCTCTGCCTTCTCCCCTGCGCTAAAACTCACTCAAACCTGATGAATCAGGTACAAACCCATCACTGTGTGTGCAACAGGCAACCGTGATGCTGTGTCTGTATGTTGGGAGGCTGCAAATGCATCTTGGCACAAGCACTTCTGGTAGCATCAGTAGTTTTAGCCCAGTTTGGGAAGGTAACACCTTAAACGCATCTTTGACCAACACGGAAACAGAGGTGTGGAGTCAGACGCATCCGCAGAGAGACTGTCCCTGTGCGCCTCAAATGGGCATAATGTGAGGGGATTGGAAATGGGCTTTGAAATGAAATTTGAACAGAAAGTTGAAAAGTGCATGAAGAGCAATGGCTGGAAATGCCTGTCGGAACTGGCTGGCATTTTCCAGGCAGCTCAGTTGTGATTCCGCTGTCGGCGTCTGTTTCCTCTTGTCTTTATTAATGCTCTGAAGTACAGAGTCTGAAGCAAAAGTTATTGAATTTTCACTAAACCTTTCCTTCATGCAAAGGCTTTTTCTACTTTAATGTTCAAAAAAGTCCAAGTCACAGCCACTGTCTCTAGTATGTGCCCATATCTTTCCTCATTATAGGCTGAGGTCCAAAACCAATATGAATTAAATAAATATCCCACTGAGAGCTGTACTTTTGAAAATGGCCTCATTGCAGTGCAGATGTGTGCTATCTACAACCAGCTTAAACGTTCTCTTTTTTTATATATACATTTAAATTAAGAAAATAAAATAAAGTCTAAATATTATCCTGGAAGGAAGTGTACGCACTGGTGGACGTTTGATTTTCATTTTTCTCCCAGCATGCTCTGCCCTTTCATCCTATAATGGTTCTTCTCTATTAATCCTTCTCAAAACCCACAGGTAGAGATGCTTATTGATAGAAGGCCAATGTGTATCTCAGTTTACAAAGGCATATTAAAGGATACAAGTAACATATTTCTCTTGATGTCTTCTTATTAATGCAATCCCACTCAGAACATTTTGGCATAAGAGGCATTGCCAGATGGAAGATAAAACTTCACTTTTATGAGTATTTTGAGGACGAAAACATTTGGTTTGCATCAGTCCTAAATGAATAATATTTATGCCCTAACGAGTTGTATTTTACAGGCAGGATAACAAAAAGCACTGTCAATTACTTAGTATTTTAACAAGGATTTTTTGTAAGAAAGAAAAAGTCTGATAGCATCAAGTCATTTTAAATGATCAAGTGCTTTTAAAGCTAAACTGTAGTAACCCAACGTGATGGGTTGTGTACATAATGAAAGTAAATAAACACTGGCCACAGCTTGGCTGTATTTAGAGATTCTGTCATTTGTTACCACAAACCGCGGCTCTCAGCGTGCTGTGGGCAACCCAGTGTGTTACAATCACACACACATCAAACAGCGGCGTTCGGGACCCAGCGCAGCTTTAGGGCTGCTCCTGGGTGGGTTTGAGGAGCAGTGCTGTAAATTCTGCAAGTCTTCTTTTCCCAGGAGATCAGCAGGTCCCTGAGGTTGGTAAGGCTGATCCTGTGCTTACGAAGGATGAGCTTCCTCTGATCTCTACCCAACAATCATTTGATTATGTTCATCTCTCTCCTTTCTTGGAGATAACAACATTCCATATTTTTTCTTATTTTTCTGGTTTGCTGATTATTTTCTTATTTAATACTTTCAAGGCACTAGGTCTTAATGGACCCAAACATGTGGTCTTTCTCCTGCAGCAGAGCCACCCCCAATCCAAGTCCAGGACCTGCCTGTGGCTTAGGAGCCCCAGAGGCACAACCTTCCCAGCCCATTGCTTGGTGCTTCCCACTTTGATTTCAGCAAAGTGGTGTGAGCTAGACCTTTCCTGGAGCAGCAGTGGAAATATCCTAAAAATGAAGGCCAAAGAAATAAAAATGTTATTAACCTTTCAAAGGAAGGGGAAGGAGAATTAAATTACATTGATTTCAGATTAACTAAGCATGTCAGCCTTTGGCTGATGCCTGAGAGGATTGAAGTTAAGCTCTTCAGAGCCAATACCCAGAGTGACTGTAACCTGTCCTGTGTTACACTAGACCTGTTGAAGGGTTTGTAGTTACAGCAGTGACAGCAGCAGTGGGCAGGAGTTCATACCTGAGACCAATTCTGCACTGCAAAGAGTGGGTCCAGACCACCAAGAGATTTTGATAGGAGAAGGGGCTGTATTACTTTTCTTTCTCCCCTTTTCCCATATACCTTGAGCCCTCTCTAGCCCTTTGCAGTCACAACCTTTGCCAGTAATCACCAGATTTAGAGATTTTCTGTTCCTCGGACACTGCTGAGGATGGTGAAAACTCCATCCCTGTGAGGGACTCTGTGTGCTTTGAGACTACTTGAGAAGGCTGCTTTGATTGGGAGTTAGAGTTAGGCTTTGGCAAGATAAAGAGGAAAAACATTATCGTTGTCTGGACTGTGATGACAGAAGTACTTGCAATCCTGTTTACATCGATGACAATCCTTTGGCGTTCATAGCCTAGCTTTGTGGAATGAACATGTCAAAGGACCAGCCTTTCCTCTCTTAGTGAGATCGCTGCAGCAGGCAGGGTCTGAGGAGCTTTCAAACCTTGAAGTGTTTTACATGTAAACATGACAAATAATTTTCATGCTCGTCAGGTAAGATTTCAGAGGTGCAGCTGGCTTTGCTTCAAGTTTTCTCTGACCAAGACAATGGACACTGGGTGTCCCATTGAGATGACTGCTTTATCCCATACTCTTCTGATCAAGCCTCAAGGGCTAAATGATGTTTCCCAGTTTGGAAACTGGATGGGAAACAAAAGGAGGCCTTAAACACTGGCTATGCTAAGGTTCTGTTGAAATAACATCAGATTTACTCTGACATATTCCACGGCACTTAATATTGATTTTCAAATAATCTGGAATGCTGCTTTTATAAACAATCCTTGGCAAGGGAAGGCGTTGCTTTTGGAAGCTTTTGCATGTACAGTAAGACTTTATTTCTTCTTGTTTTGAACTGCAGCACGTCTCTTAGAAAATACTGTTCAGGAAACATCTGCTGTCAATTAGAGAGTAACACATTAAGGCATATTAAAGTGCACTCTTATTAGTGTTTCAGCAATAAAAAGAAAGGCTTTCTATCTGAATCATATGTTCTTTAACACATCTGCCAACCAGCTGAAACTTGCAAATATTCCTCAGTAAAAACATCTTCATAACCTTGTAAAAACTTAGCAATTCATAGTGCTCTGTTTAACAAAAATAAATCCCTTTAAGCACCACGTTCGGGTAATTCTCAGACAGGTTATTGGGCTGATGTTCTAGGTAAGGACAGTGACTGCAGATGTGCAGTCAGCCCCTCTGAAGTGACTAGAAAAGCAAACTTTATCTTTTTATACAGACAAAAAAATCAGGCTTTTTTTCCACAGAAACATGGAAGAAGTTTTCACCAAGTAAAAAAAAAAAAAAGGGAAAAAAGAGTATAATAAAGCATTTGGGTTGGAAAAGATTACTTCAATTTGGAAAGTTGTCATGTATTAGGCCAGCAGTAGTTTCTCTGAATTAAAATCCACTGCTCTGGTCAGACTACATTTCCCACGATACCCTGTGGCCTCTTGTTGTTCAGCTATGTTGTTTCATCTTCTGGGACCTTGGTCAAATGCATAAAAGGATCACAAGGGATCATCTTTACTTAAACTGCTGTGATTTCTGAGCATAAACTATCTCAAGTTCCAGAAAGGTGCATGAGACTTGAAAGTTGAAGCTTCAAATGCTTGAAAGTAAGAATACACTGACACAGAAATTATTGCTTTACCAGTAGGACCATGCAGACTCAGTTACCTGTGAGCTCAGGTGAACACAGTAGTAGATACTGGTGTTTAGGCACTCAGTTTTCTCTGATTCAGCTTACTGTAAAATGAGTATGATAGGGCAGACTGAGAGCACATCATCTGCAGAAGTCCTGCTAGATAAAAATATAGGCCACCTCTCGGAAGCTCTAAGCAATGTTCTTGACACTGAGACATGGTGTGAACAGTGTGATGTGGGATTCTGACACAGGAACATGATAGGAATGACACACTGTGGGGTCTGCTGCACTCTTAGACATTTGCCGGTGAAAGGAAGGTACCAGCAAAGTTTGATGTTAACACGGCCTGAGGAAAAGCTTGGGCTTGGCATTTGTAGGCAGATAATTGTCTCCTTATGCTACTGAAGTTACTACTGTTGGCAAGAGACTCCTTGCTTCATCAAGTATAGTTTATGCCTGATAATCCTTAAAATTCCATGAGAAAAACTTAATCTGTCCTTGAAGAGTGTGAGAGAGAATGAAAACCTGCCTGGGGCAAGGATCAAGCGTTTTTATTGTTTTCCTTCTGTTAGGAAATGCTCTAAACACAGATCCCAAAGCTGGGAAACCACTGAAGTAGCTCATCCACAGCTACTTTAATAATTTTCTTATCGATACCTTGGAAGTGATGACTACTGTGTGGCTGAAAGCACAAGCCAATGAGCAAAGGAGATTTCCTATTTCTGCATTTTTAAGGAGCTAGAAGCTGTTGTAAGTGGATGATGCAGCGTCTAATGTTCAGTGATGGATACATCTGCGCGGCTAAACAATACAAATCTGCCTAATTAGATGCTGTTGGAGACTGACCTGCTTCTGCAACTTCATCAAGCAGATCTTCTCATGGAAGGATGATACTGTTCTTCCCTAGAAAATCACAAATCAAAGCTTCATCATGCTGGTTTCTAACAGCAAAGGGATTGTTTATATTTTCCAGAGCTGCAGGGGGAAGTTTGCTGGAGGCTCAAACTACAGAGAGAAAAAAGGGAAATGTAACTTTCATTCAGAGCTCACACACTAAATGCCATTTGCCCACTGGGTTTGCCAAGCAGAAAACAAACCTAAAGACAAATGCAAAAAACCTACTGTGCTTCTGAGCAGCTGGGAACTATATGCTTACCCATGCACGGAAAGAGAGTGTGCAGCTAGCTCATGGCAGGGGACGTAGAGGTGGACGACCTTCAAAGCCTCCTGATTTTTCCACTGGTCCCTGTAGGCTTTGGACTCCTGGGTCCTGTCCCTTGCTGGGTTTCTTTCAAAAGTGTTAAAGAAGAGCAGTTTGACCTGAAAACTAGATATGATGGATTCCGTGACTGGCTAAGGATCAGGTTCAGGCACAGTATTGTTGTTTTGATGCAATTACTGCCAATGTGATTCTGACAGGACTTCCTCACCCCCAAGCAAATGAACTTATTTCCCAAGAACCATTCCCCTCCACTCTCTCCTGTTGGGTTTGTGGTAGTGCTTGAAAAGTATTTTACTTAAAAGTCACATTATTGTCACTTATGGTGTAACAGCAGTAATTACCCATTTTTCCAAGCAGGCTTCAAAGATCAGAACACACCGTAACAAACAGTGTGGTAAAAAACTAGCATAAAGAAATGCAAATGATTGTCCCTTGGGATGGTAGGGTCAAGCTCAGACACACTTCCAGTAAGGGGGTTTTAGCATATGAGCCCACTTTGAAAAACTCGTGCGTTGGATCAGGAAATACAAACTATAATTCCTGATAATCATAGAATCATAGAATGGTTTGGGTGGAAAGGACCTCAAGAATCCACCAATCTGGTGGAATCTGGCAAGTGAACAACTCTGGAAGATGTGCTTAAAATGGTCTTCACAGGCTCTACACAAAAGCTCAAAGTGAATTGGGTATGTGGTACTTGAATGACAAAAAACCTGCAAGTATAAGAGCTGTTTTCTGGCTGTGGCAGCTAAATACAATAGCTCTGCACTGCTTTGCAGTGCACTGGTCAGCAGAGCCTGAGAGTCACAAACTTGACTTTGCTTGGTGGAATAGTCAGCTCAGAAAGCGAAGAGTGCAAGCGGCAGAAGCTTCTTCACTGAATCTTTTCCTCCTGTAACACAGTGCTTGGGATAAAACATGACTAGAGGAAAGCACAGTCATGTCCACACAGGGGAAGGTCCAAGAGTCCAGGATGGATTCTTGGTGGAGGTGCAGCAGCATGAAAAAGTTCTTCGATGTAATTGTAAAAAATACTAATTTAGTAACCTTGGCTTCAAGACCCAGCTCTGCCGCATGCTTCTGCATGATCTTGAACAACTCATGAGGCTTAGACCCTCAGTGTTTAAGTCATAACTCCCTTTTTATTTTCAAGGATGGAGATGTTCAATTGCACAGTAACAGGAAGCTTCAGTTCTGTATCTCAGAAGCAAGGAAGATACAATTTTGGGGACTACCCTACAGAAAAACCCATTACAGTGAGACCCTGAGATTTCATGGGAAAAAGGCTTATTGGCATACCTTGGGTGACTGTTTCTACTCTTCTGCTGAGAGATGGGTGTTGTTTTCAGGCATGTGTCCTGGGTTCAGCAGCAGCAGTCATTTTTTCTCCTTCTTAGTAGCTGGTGCAGTGCTGTGTTTCTAACTTTCGGTCTGGGAACAGTACTGATA
>WYDI02024444.1:0-31601 GCA_009867235.2 Psittacus erithacus
TGAAAGTCAAAAACACAGCACTGCACCAGCTACTAAGAAGGAGAAAAATGACTGCTACTGCTGAACCCAGGACAGAGACATGTGTTTAATAGGAGAAATGTGTTCAGTTGACGGTGGCATTTAAGAGGCTTGAAGGGCTTGTTGCAGTGTTGTGGCAGATGAATCTGAGGATTCTGCTCACCTGGAATAGCGTCAGATTAGAATCTGCACTTGGGAGAGCTGAGCTAGCCATGGTTATCACTCGGTGCTTAAACAGAGGGAGCTTTATAGCATGTGAAATATGTAATTCTATCTCAACAGACAAGCTTTCAGTGGGAACAGCGGAGCTGAACCAAGCTTTTGGTTTTGACATTTTTGCAAGAATGAACCCATTTAAGATGTGTGCTTATCAGATAAACATTGGAAGAGAAAAACTATACTGTGGATTTTCAGTAATTAAAGAGGGAATAGATTGTAGGCTTTCCATTTTGCTATTTGCATAGCTGAGGAAATAGAATACAACAGACTGGAAGAAGTGGGCCTAAATCTGAGATTAAAAAGATAATAGATTAGATGGTACTTAGCCAATCAAGCTCAGAGAAAATTGAACTCACAGAAAATCCAAACTTTTTGGTTGCACTTAAGAAAAAATAGTAATATTTTAATACTAATATTATTTGTAGGGATGCATTATATGGCATTCGATTATCACATTTCTTTAATGCCTGAGTAGACATTAAAGAAGAATTCAGAATTTTCAAGATAGAAAACTGGATGCATGGATAAAGTGATCTGTTTCTTCTTCGCAGAATATATTGTGCTGGGTACTGCAGCAATGTTTTGCATCTAGTCTGCATATAGCATGTGGTTCAATTAAGTACGAATCAAGTACTGGAAGTGAAGTTTAGACCTCTCAAACTAAGCAGATGAGAAAAAGTTATTTGTCATGTTTTGGCTCTGATGGAATTACATCCTTTACTGATTTGCAATAGTAAATCTGTAATGGAAAGAAACATTATACTAATGAGAAAAGCAGGGGTGTGGGCTTCAGCCACATGCCATTTGGCTGAAGGCATGTAATTTTCTCATTTTTGTGTCCTACTTTTGCCTTTCCTCTGTCACATAAGATCCTTTTCCAGTGCCTGCAATTAGATGCCTACTACTGTCAAGTATTCCTATCCAGTTATGTGTAAGGAAACTGCACTACAAGAGTGAACTAGTGCTTCTCATTTTGCCATGCCATGCATGTTTGAAGCAAATTAGAGTAGTCTGTCTCCTTCAGAGAAAAGATGTTGTCTGTATTCAGTAGCTGTTTTTCTTGAGTTGAGCATCTGTCCCAGGTAGGAGCAGTATCTCTATCATTACTGCTCATGCAAATGAGTTTGTTTAAGTTTGGAAAAAGATGAACAGGCTGCAGTGTTACTTTGCTCTTTCACACAGGAGTAGAGAGGTGCTCCAGATGCAGCTTTGTGCATTAGATCTACTTAAAAAGAGTGCTAATAAATCAATTCTCACTTTTAGTGTAAGCATTTTGCAGTACAAAAGAGGAGAAAAAACCAATGCTAACACTAAGAAACTGTGACTGTTGAAATTCAAACTGGTGTGGGAATTGTGGGCCTGTTCTGTACATGCAACCACTTTTAACACTGTATTTGGCAGCTAACATTATTTCAAACTCAGTCTCCCAAGCACAGATCAGTGTTGTACAGGTTAATTTGGGTAAGGTATATTTTCTTTCATAACAGGAAATAGCAATTTCTAATCTTGCAAGTATTTAAGGCAATGAGCAGAGTCTACTGGAGTACTTTTAAATAAGGTAAGAATACATTTAGTTTGGTTTATTTTAAGACTTTATTTTTTTATTGTTCATACATATCCGTGTTTTACGCTAACAACAGGCAGAAGAGATTTACCCAGAGCTCTAAGTCAGAATTCAAAACATGATGGTTCTGTAGTTGACTTAGTTCATGACAGCTGCAAAACAGACACTTGCTAGAATATATTTCAGTTAAAAAGACAGGCCTCTCTTGCTTAAGTTACACTTTTAATATAGTTAGTTATGATTGTATTTCACTATTTGTTTTGAAGGAAAGAAAAGGAATGTAATGCTACAGTGGCAAATCAGAGCAGTGGAGTCAGTAGATAGAGATTCTTTGCTTGATTGTACCCCCGATCCATCATCGGAAAATGAAAGTCATACTGCATATGAAAAATAATTATAAATAAAATTACTGTGTATTTCTTTCAGCTGGAGACATGTTATGCATCTCTTATGAGTCCATTGCAATAATTAACTTTAGGCTTTTCAAAATACTGATTGCAAAATGGTGGATATATGCATAGTTTATAGAAGTGTCAGCTTTCCAGAAAGAGTGTTGCTTATCTTAGACTACTAAATAAAAAATTATGGGTTTATGGTAGAGTCTCAGGTCTCAGTATTCTTTAAAAAGATAGTCTTAAGGGGACTGAAATTCCCACATCATGTAATGATTTAGAAATCATCCCCTCTCATAAGAGCATTCTGGACATCTGCAGTTTGAACAGAAAGTCAGACATCCCAGTTCAGCAGTTCCAGAAAAATTGTGAGGTTATATTTCACTAGATGTCCAGAGGCATCTAATGAACATTCACATGAGCGACTGCTCTTCAGTCACTTCTCTTGGTCCACTGGTCAAGTCTCCATATGTGGCCTCCAAGTTGCTGTGAATGTGACCCAGTGGGAACTAGCAATGACCTGGAAGACAGAATTGTCTTGTCAGTAATCATAGGAGTCAAGTACACATTGAAATAGCCTTGTTTGCACCCTGAGTATAAAAAAAACAGGGGAAACCAAGTGTCTGCTTGGTGACTATTGCATATCCAGAATTCAATCTAACTTTTATTCAGAATTAGCTGGTTGCATCCTGTAGAATTCACCACAGATAAAAGGAAGTGAGTTAAGATATGAGTACATTGTGAGTGAAATCTAGATTGGAAGGGTACAGCATGCTTTGAAAAGCTACAGTATCGCAGCAGTGTTGAAGTCAAAAGCAGAGTGCCCCTTAACTTTAACAAAACCAGTATGGAACCCCTGTAGAGTAGCAGGGTTTGGATGATAGCCTACTTTTCAATCTGAAAGTGAATTAGCACAGCTGTGGCAACAAATGTTACAAGCTGATACCTTAATATGTTGGGGTTAAAAATGCCAGTTTCTAGGTGAGAAAACAGATTAGGATCAAGATATGGGTCTTTTTTAAAGTACTTCTGATAGGTTGTGGCTGGATCTATAATTAAACTGGCTTTGTTAGGGCAGCCCACAATGAGTGTTTTCCATTCAGTGAATGAGAATTGTCTCTTCAGCTGCTCCAAAGCTCATCTTTTTGCCCTAAAACCAGGACAAATAAAGATTTATAGAACTAGATCTACAGCTAAGGCAAAAAAGTGTCACTAGCTACTTACTAAGAATTTAAATATAACTTCACAATAGCATCAGCCGTAAGCGGAAGCTGTACATGTTCAAATTCACCCTTACCACAGCTATTAATTTTTTTTCTTTCATAAAGTGGCTTTAGGCTCTTTTAGGTGCAGTCCAAAGCCATTAGTGTGTGAAATTAGTATAATTAACTTCTAGATGTTTATTAAGATATTGATAGGTTACTTGATGATGACTCCTGTGTATTTGCACCTAAGGTTTTGTGTTTAACCTTACACATAATTGCCTTTTATTTTAAGCTAACTTTTCCAAAACCTAGTAAAATGGGGGGTGGGGTGGGGGAGCATAATGGGACGGGAAATAAAACCAAAACCACCCCCCTCCCCTCATTCTTCTTTAACATTATCAGTTGAAGTGTAGTGAATTTTAGAGTAGGGGCAGATGTTTCCTCCTTAATAGTCTGAAGGCATCTTTCTGCTAATGTATTTGACAGTATAAGAAAGGCTATGTAGAATTACTAAATATAACATCTTTGCCTTGTCAGAAATAGATAGGTGCAAATTAGTCTGAGAACTAAACAAATACAGAGTTTAAGGATTCTAGGAGAAGAAATGACATAACTGGAAGCTCGGGTTGGTATCTGCATATGTCTCCATTAAACTGACTCCTCAAACGCAGCCAATTCAAGAAAAAGTTTGGTGACCCAACTTCTACCATGTACCTGCTGTGTGCATATAATCTCCTGGGTTTTGGTCCTGTGAGCTATTGCAGGTTTTTAATGAGATAAACACTTTTCATAAAACATGGGAATCTAATTTAGTTAATTCCGTGATGTGTGAAATATAACCTTGCTGTTGTTTTGTCACCTTAGTACATGATAAAATTTAACACTGCCAGTTTCAACTGCAGTTTTCAGAAAAGTACTGGTGGGGAAGAAGTTTCTCAGAATTTGTTATCACCTACTTCCTCTGTGAGCATGGAGTTTCCTAGTACAAGAAAAAGTTGATGGGAATAAATTACAGGTTGCTAGGCACATTACGTGCTTTCCTTCCTCTGCACTCTACAGCCTACGGACTCGTGAATGAGTTCAAGACTTCATTATAATCATTAAAGGCAGATATTTGGGGTTTGTTTGTATTTTCTTACTTAAAACATTTAAGTAATGAAAGTTTGTGCGTGAGAAATTAAAGGTGTTATTGAGAGTGGTTGTGTAGAAAGTTTGGATCCCCTACTCCAGATAAAAGAATTGTGTCATTACCTGTACTCATTTGCAAAACAATCTTTTTTTCTTAAATTCCTGTTAATGGATAATTCATTCTGCTTTGTTTTATAGGACTCTAACTTTCAGTTGAATTTTTTTTTCAGAATTCTGCTTTGGTCTGAGGTTCTCAGTGCAGTTCAAAGTTTTTGCCTATTATTGTAGCTGTGATTCTTGGAACTTACTGCTCGATAGAAGAGTATGGGATTTTAGTAAAAAATTGTGCATAATGCAATGACATTTAGTTTACTGGTAAATCTGTTGTTGGTCAGAAAATCTGGTAGCAAGGATCTGATTCCAGTAAATGAAATTAAATTTTTAAAATATAACTTTTCTGAGTGCCTACAACTTACCACAGTAAGAATTCATTTTCAGATCTCTAGTCTGTTGACCTCTCTTCGATTCAGTGATTTTCTGTCTCAGAGGCCTATTCCTTAGCTAAAATGTCTCTTACAGGTTTTTACGAAGTTCATATAAACTGGAACACATTCAGCCATTGTTTTAATCATCTCCTTTTAAGTTTCTTTAGGATCTTAGTACAATTCTGTGAACAAGATTTTTTTTCAATTTGTAGGGTGAACTTTGAGAACATGTTATTGAATTCCTATAACATTTTCTGCTAATAAGAGAAAAAGCTTTGTTCCTTTCTAGTGGAAACTGTAAAAACATCTTACTTTGTTGGCTCAGGCAGCATAGGCTACTGCAGAAACAGATCAGAGCTAACTTCTTATTTTGATACTGAGGATTAATACATTTCTTTGTAACTAAGTCTGACATGGATTGAGCCTAACATCTGACCCCTCTTTTTTTTTATCTTGAAATTCTTGAATTTCCCTTGAAACTTTTCCTGTCACTTTTTCGTAGACTACATTCCCCTTTTCAAAACTTCTCTTCATTATTTGCACCACTACTATCTTATTTCAGCTTTGAAAATGTTAGCGAATTGGGACAGTGAAGTGATGTTGTTAACAGTCTCCCGAGGAAATCTGCATCTTGTTGAAGTTAGTGGGTCTTCTGTTGATTTCAATATTCTCCTTACTTTTAGACATCTATAAGGTTTGCATTTGGCTTTTTGGCTTTGCCAGGCATGTTTGTGTAATCCTAAAGGTTATTGTTTTGTATGTAGCTTATTTAAATTGTCTTTTAGTGAAAAGATGTTATCTCTCAGTATTTTGATCTTTGCAGCTTCTCTTCCTCATCTTTTATTTCTGTTTATTCTCCCCACCACAGCACACTATTCATTATAAGCTGCCATTATCTGATTCATCATTAGATCATTGAATTGAGCAAAACTGTGAAAAAAGTGTTTCTCCATAACACTCTATTCAGCACAGAGGAAGACAGTTTACACTGGCTCTGAACTAGAATCAGATTAAGGCGCCTTTGGAAATCATGAAATAATTAAATGCTTTCTTGCTATCCCTGATAGCTTTGTTGGTTGGTTGTTGTTTTTTTTTTTTTGTTTTTGTTTTTTTTTTTAATAATGCTAGCTATCTTGTGATGGGAAAGGCTTTATATCTACAGTGGTTTTAATCATAGAATCATAGAATAGTTAGGGTTGGAAAGGAACTTAAGATCATCTAGTTCCAGTTCTAGTGGCCAGGGCCACCTCACCCTGGACCATATCATCCAAGACTACATCCAGCCTGGCCTTGAACACTGCCGCAGATGGAGCATTCACAGCTTCCTTGGAAAATCCATTCCAGTGCCTCACCACCCTTACAGTAAAGAGCTTCTTTGTTATACCTAACCTGAACTTTGCCTGTTTAAGTTTGAACTCATTGCCTCTTGTCCTGTCACTACAGTTCCTAATGAAGAGTCCCCTGAGGCCATATCCTACATCTTGTGGAAGAGAATGCAAGAATAAACTCAAATGAACTGGAGATTAAGGTCATTTTAGAGGAGCCTTTAAAGAGAAATCTTTTTCACCGTATTTCAGTCCAGCTAAAAGAAACAGAAAGCAGAGAACTTTCAATAGCAGTCTATTACTGTATCAAGAACAAGACAAGGAACTGAGCTTAACACCCTCTGGGCAAATTTTAAATATTTTTAATTACAGGTTAGCCACAATGACTGACATTGTCATAGATGTTTATACTGTAGAGAGACTGTTAAATTGACAAGCATTTGTTAGTGACAGTGTAAAAGAAGCCCTATCAAATATTAAGCTATATTGCAACAGGCTGAAAAGTTTTATCAAAATTGTATATAAGCCAACTACATAATGGCACAGGTTGCCCAGAGAAGTTGTGAATGTGCCATCCCTGGCAGTGTTCAAGGCCAGGTTGGATGGGGCCTTGAGCAACCTGGTCTAGTGGAAGCTGTCCCTGCATTTGGTGGAGTGGTTGGAACTGGATGAGCTTTAAGGTCTCTTCCAAACCATTCTATGATTCTGTACTGATAAAATTTCATGTAACAACAATGGTTTAATTAAAGGTAAATAAACCAATTAAAATTCAAGCAATGTCACTGTGCTATTTGATAGTTAAAAGCCAGTGTTTCAGTTTGTTTGTTGTGCAGCAGTGTATGTGAAACATGAGAAAAATATTACAAAAATACTCTGGTTTTGGAATTTGCTACTTACTGGAATTCTTTTTTCTTTTAGTTTGATTTTAGGACAGTGGAGTGCTACAATTCTGACTCAGAACCCCAGTCTTTAAACTAGTATTAATCTGAGATAATAAATCAGCTTTATATGAGCAATTATTTTAGAATTTAAATGGATCATTTTAATTTTTTATTGCATTTTTCTGATACATAATGCAAAATATGCAAAGACTTCATAAGGTTTTTTTATGTCCATGTCAAAGATAAATATTATGTATTTCCTAGTATATTATTGTGTAAATTTTTGAATGCATGGATGCATGTTTTCATCAGTATATATGCTTATAAAATTATAGATATGATTATTTTTAAGTAGAAAGTTTTTACAGGTTCAGTGTTTCAACAGATATTTTTGAAAAAGATATGTCTTGAGTAGATATATCTTGAAAAAGAGGAGTGAACAGTATATTAAAAAATACTCTCCTCCTTTCAAAGACAAGCTTGTGATGGTATAGTGACCCTTTGGATATTTGTTACTATAAGTACGGATTACTTTATATAGGCATCCCTGTTCTCTTCAATGCCTACTCACTGAAGAGGTAATCTTCCTTCGCTAGTCTTCTAATTGAAAAAAAAATAGACCTATATTCCCACAAATTCTCTTGCACAATGAAGGTGTGATGCAGATTGCCTCAAAATTGCATCTGAATTATGAATTGTCAGTGGTGGAACTTTCTATTGCTTAAAGCAATAACAAAAATGTTCAAAAATGCTCCTATAACAGAGTGCTGGGTTGTTTGGGGTTTTTTTTGTATAGAGTCACTAGAAACACCTGAAGGATTTGTTATGGTTGAATTTGAGAGCATTACTTCTTGAATTTCATAAATGGTATGTAAGGGTGGAGAAGGTCTGACATATGAACAAATTTATTTTAAAATATAAAGAAAGTTGTTACCATTTAAAATAGTGGGTTTTTTTGATTTGGCTGTGGCTAAGAGATTTCTGAAACTGGATGAGAATCTGCACTTGCAAGCTAATTTGGGTGAAAGTGACAGTAAAATGACCACATTTGTGGTTTCAGGAAGAATCAGCCATAGTACAGAACATGAACAACTGACTTCAGAAAAGCATAGTTTAATGAACTTAGGGACCTAGTGGAAATGGTCTCCTGGGAAGATAATACAAAGGATAAATGGGTGAAGGAGAGCTAGTATTTACTGGAAGAGGACATGTTATAATTAGCATCACAAACTATCAGAATACAGAGGAAGACAGGAAGTATATTCAGAAATATGGATGCATCATGGTACACAAATAAGGAATACGAAGGCTTTGGGGAAAAAGTTCTGAAGATGTTAGAATAATATGTTAGAATAATAAAACGATAAAGGATAGTGCTGATTCATTGCTTTGAAAGAAAGAATTACAAGATTCAGAAAAAATATCCCCTTCAGTTCTGTAGTCATATATTTAACAAAACAACATTACCAAGTAGGTACAAACAGAATTGGGAAGGAACAATTTGAAGAACGCTAATTTAACATAATGTATTCATATTGACAGGATCCAATTAAATTTGCCCTTAAGTACTTAGAAAACCTAGCCAGCTCAATCCCTGAACTAATTGCAAATATAGTACCTAACCTGAAAAAAGGAAAACCAGACTATTTCAGAATTATAGATGTATCAATGTATTTTCAGCATCTGGAAAGTTACTGGAACAAGTTGTTAGGCATTTAGTGTGTAGGTACAGAGAAGATAATAAAGTAATAAAAACAACTAGTATGGTTTTGTCAAAACCAATCACATCAACCCACTGTAATTACTTTCTTTGATGGAATTTCTGGGTTAATCAGATACGGGAACAAATAGGATTAATTTTGACTTCAGGCAAGGTTTCTAACAGTGTCCCATAAGGAAGTCCATAAATAAATTAGGACAATATGGTCTAGATGAAATTAAGACAAGGTGCAAAACTAGTTGGAAACAATAATGCTGATGCTTAAAGAGGGGTTATTAATATCTGACCATCAAGGAGAGTTTTGTTGAATATTTTCATAAATGGTTTGGTAAAAGACTAGCAAGTATACTTCGTATAATTTATGGATGAAATATGAGAGTTTGGAAGCATTTTGTACGATAGGAAGGAGCATTATCTTAGAAATGTTGAGATTTTTTATATCACTGTTCTGAAAGTCTCTAATAATAAAGTGTAAAATGTTTAGGGGGAAGAGTGAAATGCAGAAATACAAAATGAGGGTAAGGAACTAGGTATTTATTCTGGAGAACAGTATCTGAATGCCAGAATAGACCACAGACTTCGTCAGCTAAAAAAATGATGTCTTTGAAAAATAAATATCTGATGTTATTCAGGTTGTATTAACTAGAACACCATACGCAGTGTATAATAAGTTAATAATTCTACTCTGGAACTAATAAAGACTTGAGTATGAGGTTAAAGTGTCTATTCTTTGCTTCCACACTTTAGAAAAGAGCTCAAAATTATACTATGCTCAGAGAAGAGTAGCAAAATTACAAGAGGCGTGGGAAATTCCTTTTAGAGCAGAGAAAACATGTTTAATTGATTTCATCTAAATGGAGGAGCTCATAACAACAGATTTTTGCTAGACAGAAGACTTATAGGCAAAAGACATTCATGTGGATAAGCAGGTAATAATTAGCTTAGTTTAAAAAAGAAAATCAAAGCAAACACTTAAAACCAAAACCCAAACAACAGAAGTAATCAAAGTCCAGTGCTTTTGATTTGATATTGGGAGAAAACTTCACCTTTGTGAATGAAATGCAGCCTAACAGGAAACTCTGTGGATTCTCTTTCACTGTGGATTTTCAAGAGACAAATCTGTCCTGAATAGTTTAAATTCATTCAACACTACTTTTGGGATAGGCAAGTGACTTCATTACTCCACTACATGCAGCCAGCCTTCCTTTTTTATGGTTCTTTGCAAATTGCAATGTCAAAATTCTGGTTTTACCCACATCTCTATTAATTTTAAATTTCTGTTTAGTTAAATGTGTCTTTTAAATTTGGTCCTTGTATCTGGGGAACTAGACAGAATACCTCAAATACGATGCCTTCCTAATTAATCAGCTACTCCAAATAGGTTTGCACATAGAAATTCAGGGAACAGAACTTCTGAATCAGCTCAGAGTGAGTCACTTGTCAGACTGTTGCTACTTATTACTCCAGAGATAATCTCTCTACGATTTTGCATGAACACTTTTCTGTCTTGAGAATGTTCCTGAATCTGGACACAGCAGTCTCTCTGATGTGGACTGGGAATATCATCTCTCCAGGCTTCAGTCTTGTTTATTTTGAGGCTGTTTGATGGAAATGACAACCGCTGTATCTGAACACATCACATTAGAGCTTGCTGGCATCACAGATTTTGTCCTGTAGGCAATTCCAGTATTTTGACATTTCTTTTCTATCTGATTTACTAGATTAGATCTTGTCTATCACATTGGCTTCATTTAGGTAAGACTGTAGTGCCTCATGGAAGATGCAGCTCAAGGAAGCTAATAGGTATTTCACCGCTATCTTACTACTTGCATGACTTTTGTACCAGATCAATTATATAAACTTTGATCGAGTTCTCCCTGATTTGTGCTTGTGTAAGCAAGAGAACCATAAGTAGATTGTTTCAGACTGACTGTGTGATCCAGTAAGAAAACAAGGCCTCATTTCGTAATTTGGAAGGTTTGTTTTCTCTCACTTTTCTTTCACTTAAAAGCTGAGAGGCTTTATATGAAAGCATAGATGGACAGGTTTTATTTTCATTGATGATTAATTTCCGTGAACATCCCCATTAGGAAGAATTCTTCTGTTTTTCACAGTTGAAGTGCTTATGTAAAAGAGTCGTTTGTTTGGGGTTTGTAGGGGTTTTTTTTATTATTTCTGGCAGAACAGTCACATTTTCCCTTTAATATATTATACTGTTGTAACAGTTTACTTATTCTGAAAAATAAGTAGTAGACCACCATGTCATATTGTTTTTTCAATGGAATAGAGTTCCTGGAAAGCACTTAAGTATTTGCTGGTTTGTGGGCAATGAAAGCAGCCTCATACAAAACTTCTGTCCATTTAAACAGCAGCAGCAACCATATTGCTTCATCCATGGCAATCTTTTTGTTTCTGGTCCAGCAAATGAGAAGTACAGTTTTCATTATTCATTTATCATTATTGATTAGTTTTGCATTTCACTTTGCTATATTTTTACATGGCTGATGTCCAGTAGGTAAATGATTGGAATTTCCAAATCAGTCTTATACTTGGTTTTCTCTAAGGCAAAACCTACACAGACACTTTCTTAGTTTTATATGTGGTTTTGTGGATCTTATTTGCAGATTTTCTCCTTTTACATGGAAGTGACAATCTAGTATTTACCTTTTACTTCAGGCCTCAGCAAGAATAAATTGTTCTGCTTTTATTTCCTTTCCTTTTCTCAGAACACCAAGGGCAGAAAAAGCTAAGAAACTGGCTTCTAGGAGAGGGGTACCTCCCCTAGGAGTACCTGTGTAGTGGAAAATCTATGTAAGCTTGCTTCCTTGTCCTAAGATAACTACCACTGTAATGTTTCTGTTGGTGCGGAAGTGAGGAATGTCGCTGTCATGGCATTCGTAGGCCTTGCAAGCACTGAGCTGAAATAGGAGCATCTTATCCAGCAGACCTTCCCTCCTTTCTGTCCAGATGGTAGTTCAGTCATTTTGAATTGTGTCTCTGTCTAGCATAGCTAGATTTTGACTTGTCAGTCTACTTCTAGTAGTAAAACTCAAGCAGCACTAATGCCAGTCTCTCTGGGGCAAAGCTGCATCTGTGTGGCTTTTATCTATGACTTTAAAATTCATCAGGACTTTGTCCCTGTTACTCAGTATAATTACATATTTTAAGCACTATAAAACTTTTGGTAGTACCTTATATAACATCTGCAAAAAAAAAAAAATTACAGCATTAGTAGTTTATATTTTTTCATGAAGCAGGATGACATTTCAATTTATTTGTTTGAATTTGTCATAAAGTAAAATTTTATTAGAGAAAGCTTTGTTTTATACTGCAACCCCTAATAGAGAAGGCATGCAGTTGATTAAATAATTTACTACTTCACCTTTTTCTTACCTTTATTGAATCTAGCCCATCTCAATTGGACAAACAGTGCTCTTTGAAGTTTTTCCTTTGTGTCAGCTTGAATGCGTGGCAACAACAAAAAAATACAGTTAACGTATAATGAGGTTTGAAGCTTATAATGGACCATTCTTACAACAGTAATTAAATGCAATATTAAAAAACCAAGCAGTATAAAGCTTGGTGTTTCTTTCTCCAGTACTTTTATGTAAGTGTTGCAGCATAGAGGACCAGCTTCTTTCCTCCGTTGCTCCCGCATAAGCAAGAAATAATTCCACCAAATCCATAAGGCTTAATGAGAGGATGATCAAGTCTCGTATTTACCCAAGGTCTGGGAGGAAGGGGAAAAGGGATATTGAATATGCTGGTTTTACAATGAGTAACTGAAAAAATAATGACATTTTAGTTTTGTAAGTCTTCCCGTAAAATCCTAGGATGTTAAGGCCTTCTTTACTTCGATATTCTTGGTAAGCCAGATTGTGCCTATTATAATAAATAGAAGAGAATCATAGAAGGGGTGTGGGTTTAGTCAGAGCTAGCATGACCTCTTACCTTGTGCAAAGAAATACAGACTTCAGGGACTATAGTGATGTGACAAGGGGTAAAGTATTCAAACTTAAACAGGGGAGATTTAGGTTATCTGTAAGGAAGAAATTCTTTACTGTGTGGGTGATGAGGCATTGGAACAGGCTGCCCAAAGAAGTTGTAAATGCTTCATCCCTGGCAGTGTTCAAGGCCAGTTTGGACAGGGCGTTGAGCAGCCTGGACTAGTGGAGGGTGTCTCTGCCTGTGGCAGGGGGGTTGGAACTAGATATTCTTAAGGCCCTTTTCAACCCAAACCATTCTAAGATTCTATTATTTTAGACAAAGGTGACAAAGGTGAGCAGGACCTGTGAGAACAGAAATGTAATGAGCTTTCTGTTATCATTTATTTGGTCTGTATGTAGATAATGCTGTGGGTTCAGGCAGCACAATTAACTCTACACTGGCCTTCTTGCATGTGACATTGCTCAGAAATTCAAAAGCTATTTGGGGATGGTTATGCTGCTTTCTAATTTTAGCTGACTCTGGATTCAGGTGTCATTAATGAGCTTTTCAGAACAAAAAGAGAGACACAAAGTGCTGGGAATGGGATAAGGAGAGAGAACAGGGAGTAGCGAACAGTGTAAAACGAAAGAAAATGGATCAAAGGCAAAAAGTTGATAGATATCACAGAATGCTTGAAGGCTAGAAGGCATCTTTGGAGATGATCTAGTCCAACCCCCTTGATCAAAGAAGGATGAGCAGGTTACCCAGGGCTGTGTCCAGCTGGATTTTTAATGTCTCTAAGGGTGGAAACTCTAAGACCTCTGTGGGCAACCTGTTCCATTGCTTGCCCAGCCTCGCAGGGAGAACAATTTTTCTTACATATAAAGAGAATTTCCTTTATGTCAATTTATGTCAATTTGTACCCATTGCCTCTTGCCCTGTCTCTGGGAACCATTGACAAGAGTCTGCTCTTGTTTTCTTATTCGTACTCATAAGTTATTCTCACATTGATGGGAACATAACTAATCCTTTTTTTCTCCAGGTTGAACAATCCAGGCTCTCTCAGCCTCTTCTCATATGGCAGGTGCTTCATTCCCTTAATCATCTTCATGGACCTTTGCTGGACTTGCAGCCGTGTTCCTACACCTCTCTTGTACTGGGAAGTCCAGAAATAGACACAGTAATCCATAACATGATAGGAAATGTGTTCAGTATGTGGAAGTAGGAATCCCCCAAAAAAGTTAGCATCAGAAGCAGGGCAGCTGTACCTGAGTGAGGAACAGCCTGGACTAGTGATGCTCTGTATCTACTTGGTCCTAAGCAGAGCTGGTGCAGGTGTTTTTGCACCTTCAGCAGAAGTTTTGTGGGAAAATGATATTTTTTAACACTCCCTCCCCCAAAAAAAAGGTACAGAGGAAATGGCAGGGGTAGACAAGAAGGAACACTACAGTATGGGCTTGTCTTTTTTTGCTTCACCCAGGAATGATTTGCACACATTTATATGAATGCATGTGGAGACTGTGAAAGGAGGAAGAATGAGAATAATGGGGAAATGTCTCCAAGACATTCTGTAAGTGTATTTAGTGTCTCTGTAAGTGTATTTAGTGTCTTTCATGTGGGCTCAGAGAAAGTGCAATATGAGTTGAGCTGAGTCCAAAAGATCTGTGCTTATACTGACTTAATGCTGAGTTTGATCTGGTGTATTTTGTATCTTAGGAGGGCTTTTTAAATTCAGGCTTAGCTCTGTGTAAAGTAGGTACACCTTGGCTAGCTTATAGGGTGGGTAGAATGAACTCAGCATCTCCTGTAATGCGCTGTGTGGACTCACAGGCCATTGCCAGAAAGGCTATAATCTGCTATAGGTGTTAGCTTAGAAAAGAAGGGAAGCAGGCTGGGGTAAAGCCTGAGTGGGAGAGTGAGCAGATACTGCACTCAAACTGTGCTTAGAAATTGCAAGGCGGGTACTGAAAGAGGAGAAAAGGTAAAATTTTCTTGGAGTTTGTAGGGAGGTACAGTTGGGGTGTAAGTAGAAATAATTCAGGACCATGTAAAATTTGAGCAAGGCAGAGGAAGAGTTCTGAATGTAAGTCTAAGAAGGCAGAGAAGGCAGGTGGATGACAGCAGGGAAAGCCTTAGGAAGAGTATCAATCAAGTTTTCAGAGACAAGTGGGCAAATAAATGAAAGCAAACTATGCAGTCACATAAAAGAATGTAAAATACATGCTTTTGAAGTAGGAAGACTGTTTAAATAGCTGGTTTATGAAGGAATGTCTGAGTCTTCTAAACTCAAAATGTATTGCAACTTATTTAATTCACAAAGAAGCTGTAGTGAAGTGAGGTGCAGTTGATATCAACTCTCTCTCTCTTCCTACTTCTTTATAATCAAAGGGCAAAGATATGAAGTTGTTGAAGATTTTTCCAGCTGCAGTTTCTTCCATTATAGTATAATCACCACACAGCTGTTTTAGAGCGTACTTCAGGTTAATCATATGAATTTAGTTTTGCTGATGGCTGCCTGCATGTTTTTGTTTGAGAAAGCTTACTCATGTCAATCTGTAATAGAGCCTATTTTCATTTTAGGTCAGTATGCTTATGATGGCGAACAGCTATAAATGGTACCGCCAGGTGCAGGCATGAGAAAGCAAGTAGAAGAAACTCATAACTTCAGGTTTTCCCCTTGGCAGCAGTGATTCTCTTCTGCAAGATACAAACCCTATGCTTCCAAATAAGTCATAATATTCTTAGAAAAAAAAAAAGGTGTTGCACTGTAACATTAGCATTTGTGAGGCTTTTGATCTTTTATAGTGGAAGTCAAAAATCTGTTATATGATTGGAGCATGGTGGGGACTTGAGTTTGCGATGTGCTGTGGATGGTCTTTTGGACCCCATGTGTGGGTAAGTGTACCAGGTTACATGGTAGCCAGGTAGCACATGGTAGCCAGGTAGCACAGGTATCCTTTTCTGAGCAGAGACAGATCTGACTATAAAATATAGTTCTGTCTTTCATGCTGCTTTAGGATAAGGTAGCTCAGTTTTATATTTGTTCTTAGAGTGAAAACATTCAAGTGCATATTTGTTCTGCAAAGTCCACAAAGCTACCATCAGCCTCTAGATGCCAACTGACAACTATTGGTAGATTTTGAAATTATGATGGCTTATTTTCTTTGTGTCCAAAATGCCTTAAGGTTTTTGGGTTTGCTTGGGAGTTTGGTTTTTTGCTTTCCCTTTCAGATGGAGAAAAAACATTAGACAAAATTATTTAAGAATTATTTATATATATGTGTAGTTATAAAGAATCAACTAGCAGTAAGACAAACACCTTCAACAACATATGGCTTATGTGTCCTGCCCAGTACAGCTGAGGAAATATGCATCAAAATCTTTTGCACACCTCATGAGTATGCTTCAGAGCGTTTCCTATAGGCATATATTGGAACCCATTTAAACCTAATTTAAATTTTTGGCTTAGAAATACCTTTTGTTGTGCTTATATAAATTTGAATGCATGCTATTTTATTATTCTTGTCTTTTGTCTTTTCCATCATACTCATATCCCATTTTTCTCTCTCTCCTTTCCTTCCTGTGTACTCATTTGAAAGTTTTCCCAGATATCCAGCATTTCATGATGTACAGCAGATGATTCTGGGTATTACAGTCTCCCATATGAGGTGTGATGGCTTGCTTTGTTTTACTCTTTAATACATTATGTTTTGACCGTGGAAGTCACCTGCCACAAGCCAGTTTATTCCAGAGATCAGTGAGCTTTTATCCAGGTGACTGACTGAACTGTGAATGTCAGGTGGTCAGATGTTCTGAGAAGGATTCTTGAAAGGGTGAAGTAACAATGCAACCTGTATGAAGCAGCAGAGAAAACTTTGAATCAAGTTTATCATGAAATTAGATATAATTTTAATTGGTTAGAATTGCATCCTTGACTGAGGTTACCTATTTTTTTTTAATATTCCTTCACAAGTATCAGCAACATTTCCCTCTGTGGGATGTGCAGTTTCTCTGATTTACGTATTCTCATATCTTAGAGGTGTCAGTTTTCTTAGACACTTCAGTTCTATCAGAACTATCAGTTCTGCTTTACTTTTGCTTGAAAAAATACTGGTGTATTGGCTGGGTTGTATTTTAAAATACTAGTGTGGCTTTGTGTTCTTTTCAGAGCTGGGCTTTTTAATTGTAACTGCAACATACGGCTGCATGTTATGTTTCAAAAGCAGTAGCAGAATGTTACATTATTTTATAGTCACTTTTATCAAAAGATTAAGAGAGAGAACCTTACAATTGAAATTCAAATCTCATCTGTCTTGTTGTGTTTCTGGACTCTGTTTGTCCTCATCTCTCCTAAGGATGATACTGTCAAGCTAGCTGTAACTGGACCAGAAAATGATCTGCCTTGGCAGTTGTACCATCTGGAAACTTTTAACTCTTCTAAGTGAAATATGTAAATTTTTCTTTTTTTCAAATAAGCGATATTTTGATTCAGAGTCACAGCTGTGGCCAAATAGTGCTTGGCACATCTTAAGTGCAAACATTACTTCAAGCCAGGTTGGTTTCTCATAAAGACAGTCTCTGAGCAGAGGTAAAGACTGTAAGCATTGTGCTTTGACTTGCACTGGTTGCCTGTGATCCCAGGGGACTTTTAGGACAACAGTGGTTTTGTTTTCTTTCGCCTGGCTTTTCTGCCTGGTGTATGTTTTTTAGCTGGGGCTCAGGGAGCTTGGTGGAGGTTTTCAGGATTGGAAGGTATGATACATTTCATGCTTTTAAAAATGTGAGTCACTGCTTATTCTGATGGCTTGGAGAGCACTGAGCTTAAATAGGAATTTACATTGCTTGCAGTAATTATCATAGTACAATAGTTGGGGGGCAGCTCTGCAATGCAAATGTCCTAGCTGGACTTCTTCAAAGCTTGTATGGAGCTTCACCACTTCCAGCAGTGGGCTGACACTGTTGCCATTTTTTGGGGCTTCCTAAACAAAGATGCAGAGTCCATTTTAGAAAGTGTGCTCGATGAAAATCACCTCTACAAACCAAGCACACTGATGATTGTTAAGCTATTTATACATGTTAACAAACAAATCAGTACTTATTGTTTGAGAGTTATATAATTTATTCATTAGTATTCCACCCCTTATTGTCTAGAAGTCCCTCTAGCCTCTCAGGGTAATTAGATGCTCAGTCTTTCTCTTCT
Organism: Psittacus erithacus; assembly: GCA_009867235.2. NCBI lineage: Eukaryota > Metazoa > Chordata > Aves > Psittaciformes > Psittacidae > Psittacus > Psittacus erithacus. The sequence goes on from WYDI02024444.1 coordinate 18,065, forward strand.
TTTGAGTCAGTGCTGCCCTCTGTCAGCTATCTTTTACCTAATTACTGCCCATTTTCTTCTGGGTAGTCATCCAAGGGTTGCAGCATGATGTTCCTCTCTGTCAGTTCTAGCTCATCACTCAGAGAAGCAGGATGGATGCTCTTTGTTTAGAAAATTCTTTGTATGTTATCTCACTTATCTTTATTAGCATCGTTATCAGTTCTGAACTACTGATTGGATTACCATTGTTTCTCCAGGTGCTGCAAGCATCACCATAAAGTCTGAATTGATCTTGGATATAGCAAAGCAGCGTGCTAGCTGTTGTTCTAGTCTAAAGCAAGGATTACCAAACTGTGTCAACCTTTTTTCACTATTTATATACCATTTTAAAGCAGCTTGCAAAAAAAAGTACTAAAACAAAAATATGACATAGAGTCATAGTACAGTTAGGGTTGGAAAGGACCATAAAATCATTTAGTTCTAATCCCCCTTCCACAAGCAGGGACACCTTCCACTAGACCAGATTGCTCAAGGCCCTGTCCAGCCTGGCTTTGAGCACTGCCAGGGATGGATACCATATTCACAACTTATGTGGGCAGCCTGTGTCAGTGCTTGACAACTCTCATAATAAGGAATGTTTTTCTTATAGCCAACCTAAATCTTCCCTGTTTAGATTTGAACCTTTTACGTTGTCCTGTTGCTACAGTCCCTGATAAAGTCCCTCTCCAGCATCTTTGTAGGCCCCCTTCAGGTACTGGAAGGCTGCTATGAGGTCTCCATGCAGCCTTCTTTTCTACGGGCTCAACCACCCCAATTTTGCTACATCTTGAGCCTTTATTCACAGAATGATAGCTGTTAGGCAGTCAGTAAATGCTCCCTCTTGCACCTGTGCAGAGTTTGGCACAGAGGTGTGCCAGCTACCACCATTGCCATTCGGAAGAGGTGGGACCTGAGACTTCCTAAGTGTGCATGTGACGCAGCAGTGACTGCTGGAGTGGCTGCTCACTTTAGAGAGGCACCCCCATGGAAAAAATTACGTGTTAGGAAATGTCACAACCAAGGGGGCTAGCCAGAGCTATGAGGAATTTCCATGTATTTTACCAGTAAGTGCCTTGGTTTTGGTTAAAGAAGCCTACGGCACACTTGATGAAGTAAAATACACTAATAGTTTAACCTAAGGTCAGCCTATAGTGATTTCCTTCTCTGTGCCATTTCACTGGGACTTACAGATAATAAACCAAAATGTGTGAAGAGTGAAATCACTGTCCATGTTGTGTCCACATCCCAATCCACAATTTGCTCAGAGCAATCATTCTGAAGAATTCTTTAAAATGAAATTTAAACCAATATTGGAATTTGAGGTGTCTTTCAAAGATTATGTTCATTAGGTGATACTACAGCTGCTTAGAGGCGTGATAACTTCTAAATAATTCTCATCATATTTAACTCATCTACCCACTGCATACATATTCTTAATTGAAGTTGGTAAATGTCATAGGTCTGAGCGTCTTCTTCACACTCCAGTTTTATTTCATATTTGTGCTTCTACCTGTAGGCAGCTACATTAGTCTAGCCCAGGGGATTATCTAGTCAGGGTGCTAAATATAGCTGTTACTGGGTTGTTCTTTTAGTGCTAATAAAATGAAAAGGAAAAACAACTAAACATGAATGAAACAATTGCAGCAAGTAGTACTTATGGAAGATATAATCTGCTCATGATAAGTTACGTTGGTTGTAGAAAGATAGCATTAACTATTTAAGGAAATAAATATATTTTTGAATTCAGTGTTACTTGAGTGTTCCATCCTGTTAAAGAAATAATTATAATTATATGTAAATTATTATTGTATATTAATTCAACAGTGGAAAATAATCAAAGAGTTGAGGCCACATTTTATACTGTTTTTTAGACTTCTGTTAGAGCTACTGCACCATAGAGATGAAGCAGTGCTTGATACTGATTGAAATCAGTGTCAGTCTAGATCGGCACACCCTAAACTATCATTGTGGCTTTCTATACTGTTACTCCTACTGTTTTTTTCTACATTATTTGCCTTAATTCTGAACAAGGTTCATTGCATCCATGCATACTTTCATGTACTGTTTCTACTTGCCTTTTAACTTGTTACCTATGTAGCTACAAAGTTGGCACCACCAAAAAGTAACACTGAGCTTCCTTCAAGACTTAAATGTTGCCTGATTACTGTAGCTTTTTTTTCCCGATAGGCATGGGAAAAGTTGACTTCCGGGCAAAGAGCGATGCAAGTAATTCTACCTTGCTGTCACTTTTTGAAGAGGCATACAGAAGGTCAAAGTGTTCCTGCAGAGCAGAAGCACTGAAGGGTGCTGAAGGGCATTGACTGAGTAGACAGGTTCAAGTAAGTCATGAAGGAATAAAACAGTTAAAGTAGTGTCATGGCCTGGAGGTTGTTAGACTGAATGCCATTGTAACTAGTTAACCAGAATTCGAATTATACTTATTTTTCAATTAAAATAAACTTTTTTTCCCCAAGTTCTTTGAGACATTATAAAAGTTGTGATTTAAAGAGAACACTGTTTCCTGAAGCATTTTTTTTCTGACAGCTTTTCAAATTCATCTTTTTCGTGATGTCAAGTGATTTGAAATAGTCTCCCAAACTGGAGTATTATGCAGATTTCAAGGTGACAGCATCAAAGAAAACTCAATATTTGCAAACCTGTTAGTGCTTGTTTATAGTATTTTGAAACGTTGCCCTGATATTGTGTGATTGATCACACTAAAGGAAAGCATTTTCTTCATCCAAGCTGCTGAATTCCTTTGTGATGGATGTGGCAAGCAAGGTTGTCCTTCTGCACTGACCTTTCTAAAACTGAACATGTCAGACTCTCATCACAAATGGCACTGCTTAGAGGTTCTTTGTCAGATCCGTTGCCACTGACATTGTGTTTGAATTCTGTGCCAGTAAAATATAGGCTGATAAAAAACTTGAACATTATTTGGGCAATATTTGAAAATGTAACTCTCAAAATCATCTATCTTACTATTACATAGAGAAAGTTAATAAAAATCAAGGTGAAATGAGACGTGCCTTTTGAAAACACTGGTCATAGTTTATTTAAATTCTGAAAATATTAATAAAACTCCCAGGACTTATCAATGATTGGCCAAAATGACAGTAAGCAATTGACACCAAGTCTAATTTGTGCTGCTTTTGAGCATTTCACAAGAGTAAACATCTGGTAAGGCCACATTAATCCCTATTTTAATAATATACTATTTAGATAATAAACTGACTTTGATGTGCTTGAAGCTAAGCCTTTCCTCATGTGCAAGTCTGCACGAATTTGTAACACACAGGGGAAGACATCTGGGCCTGGACTTAATTCCATCTTTCCACCCCTAACTGTTGAAAAAACTATATAAACTTAAGACTTTGTGAAAACCAATGCATTTGCAGTTCATTTTATTAATTGAAGCTCAGTTATCAACAAGAGCTTGGGTGTTACAAGCAGCATTAAAAGCATTACTTTGAAACATTAAAGTATGGTGAAACACACTTCTATTTCTAAGTATGGACAGATTTTGTTGAAAGATGGAAGATATTGAAATGAAAGCCAAGCCATTGTTATCGGGATCAGTTAGAGTGAAAAGGTGTCATATTGGATCTATGAGGTTTGTCACTGAAAATAGGACATGAAAAATGGCTGATAAAAACTGTGCTTGTGGAGACTCCCTGACTAATTTTAAAGCTTCTGCCTAGCTGCCAATTTGTGTTGGGTTTTTATGTAGTAAGAGACTACCAAATTAGATTGGATGCAAGGAGGAAGTTCTTTACTGTAAGGGTGGTGAGGCACTGGAATGTGTTGCCCAGGGAAGTTGTGAATGCTCCGTCTGTGGCAGTGTTCAAGGCCAGGTTGGACAGAGCCCTGGGTGACATGGTTTAGTGTGAGGTGTACTTGCCCATGGCAGGGGGGTTGGAACTAAATGATCTTAAGGTCCTTTCCAGCCCTGACCATTCTATAAGTGTATGAATATATACCATTCTAACATTAATGCCAGAAAAAACCGAAATGCAGCATGTTTTATCAAATGAAAGGCATTTTAAATGATAGAATTGGGGGAAAAGGACTTATCAAGGACAGTGACCAGAGTCAAATGATAATCATTAAGGTATTTTGAAACTATGAAACAGTTATTGTAACAGTAATGGAAGCAAAATGTAAACACACTGTGAAAATCATAACTCTTCTATCTGGCTGCAAACACAGTGGATGCATGTAAGGTATTTTAGTTTAATCAGACTAGTACATATAGCGTCCATCTGCAAATCCAGTTGGGAAAACCCAGGCTTTGTCACTTCATCAACATAAAAAGAGGAACTAGATGTAGTTTTAATATCTCACTATATTTTTTTTTACCTTAGATATGTTGTACTATATATGCATATGAGCTCTTGTTTTTATTCCTTGAATGATTTGATTTTTTTCAGTTACTATTCTTGATCACTGTAAAGTTCACTTATATGCAACTATTTTTATATATTGTATAATTCTTCAGAGTAGAGATGAATAGTATACAGTATGAAAATATGGTTTTTATAGAAAAAAAAATCTTTACGATATAACCATCCTGGCCATTTAGAAATATATAATGAAGAAATGCTCATAGTATATATCTTTTGTAAGGTTCCACCTGACTTATTATTTTCCTGAAAAGGCCTTGATTTAATTATCCAGGCTTTTGATATTGACAGAAGCTTTTCCAGGTAATAGTTTGCTGCTTACAACTGACACTAAGTATGTGTTCAAGCCTACAGTAAGATTTCTCAGTTTATCTCTGAGATGCTGCTCTGAACTCAAGCAGTTTATGCTACCACTTGAGGACTTCTGAGGATTTGTTGTAATTACCCATATTATTCTTCTGTTTGTGGCATCTCTGAACTTTGCAAAAACATAGATGCATTCAAAGTTTTACATACAAGGGTACAGAAGATGGTTAGATTTACTGGTTTGGATCAGAAGACTGAATGCCTCCCTTGGTTGCCTGCTTTTCTGTATAGGACCTTATCTTGTTTTCATTGTCATTTTCTTTTTCCTTATTTTTTTGAGTCTATGATTTTTAAGCTGTTCTTATTTACATTCACTGTAGTATGTTCTGTCGTTGGCAATTGCCTGTGAAAAAGTTGGACCTAGGAAAACAGGAAGATGTAATGTAAAAATGTTGAGTTTTAGCAGGGCTCAGACTAGGAAGAGAATTAAAAAAATATGTCTCAAGTCTGCATTCTTTTTATAGGGAAAGGGCAACAGGGTATTTATCAGCATAAGTTATACAATACCTTCAGCTTCCACTCAGAAGTATAAGAAAGAGAAGTTTGTGACATGAATTCTCTTTAGGTTTTTGTCAAGCTAAATAAACTCTTTGAGTAGCTGCTTCACCATGGCCTTTGAAAAGTACTGCCAGATAGCTGGTGCTAAGGAGTCATCAGATTCCTGTTAGGGTCTTCTAAGTAAAGCATTTGTTCATATTCTTGGCTTTTCTCTGCCACAGACTCTTGCAATATTCTGTTAGACTACAGGCAGGTTTGAAACTTTCCAGCCTCTGAAGAAATACCACTGTATAGGAGGCATGCTACTTGAAGTACTGGGAATACCTCCCCAGAGAAGGGCAGTGTGGATTTGTACTCCGGTGGTTTGAATAGAAAACAAGAATGGAACCAAAAGCTGCTTATTGCTCTTTCTGCGGAATGTTTTTCATGCATATCTGTGTTATCTAAAGATCTTTCTGAACAGCAAAAACCTGAATTCAAAGCAACCTGAGGAGTCTGGAATACTGCTTATGCCATCCAAGGAAAAATGCGTCACCCAAAATAAAACAGAGTCACACTATAGGTACTGCACTAAGACCAGTTAGGGGATCCGTTATTCTACAATAAGTGGTTTAGGGGAACATACATAAGGTTCAAATAACAGCTTTTCAACGATGAAAATATCTTGTGGAAGAAAAAAAAAAAAGAAATTTACTGAAATGAGAAAATATTTTATGGCATTAGATACAGTCAAATTCTGACGATTTGGAGGGAAATTTCTGTATACCCTATCATAAATTTTTATGGCCTTTTTTAAATGAATGTGTGCAAAAATGCTGGAAAAATAACTCAAATTCCTGTATCTATAACACTAAACCAGGGAAGAATCCATTTCTAAGAACAGATCTACTTGGATGTTCTTTAAAAATAACTCCCAAAGATACTTGGTATTTCACAGGTAAAAGCAGAATTTTACTGGGAAAGAACTGAATATAATTGAATTTTATGAGTTAAAGATGAACAAATAGTAAAACATTTTAATGTGCATATTTTCATTAATTTATTTTTCATATGTATGCATATATACTTATTTATTTACATTGTATTTAGGTATTAATAAATATAATGCACGGCATGCTGATGGGCATTATATATTTATGATTCTAATGCAATAGAAATATATTTATTGTCTGAAGAGTATGAGAAATTAGCAGTTATTTTCAGAAATTAATATATGATTGAAAGGATGGTGTGGAGACACATCTGTAAAACCAGTGAATAATACAAGAATGAGGCAAAGATTTTTAAAGTTCTAGTATTTAAAAAAGTATGATTTTCTATTTTTAAAAGTATGTACTTCAAATAGAAGAAAAATTACAAATTAGCTAATGGTTAAATACACCTTATCGAGTTTGCTGTAATATCTGAATATGTAAATAAATTATAACAGTATATGTTCTTCCATTCATGCAGTTTCTCTTTTGCAAAAGACTTAAATTGTTCTGAAACCTAAGTATTAGTGGGTATTTTTGTGTATTTTATAAAGTGTTAGGTTAAACATCAAGATGAAAGCAGTTCCATTGTCTTCAGGAACTTTAAGGTATCAACATATGGTTTTCTTCTAATGAATCAGGAGGAAGCCCAGTTTGTGTCCAAGAGAGTTTCCTCTGCTTCATTTTTTCATCTATGAAAGGAGATTATCATTATTCCCCAGTCTGATCTGCTATAAGAAGGAATCCTTTAAAATTGTGAAATATAAATAATTTATTTTAAGGCAGTGTAAACTCCATGGTAGTTTTCTATATATATGTGTTTATGCTGTACTGAATTAAGCTCTCCATAATAAAACTTCTCTGGTCTTGCGTGGAAATTAAATTTTAAGTCTGAGTATTTAAAAATTAGAAGTTTTCAATATTTTAAAGTTAAGAAGGAAAGGAGAACAAAAGCATTGGTGTCAAGAGAAAAAAAAAAAATATATCTTGCCAAGCATTTCTATTATAGTGCCGAATACTGCACTAATTGGCACTATCTGAAATGTTTCAAGACTTTCACAAGGCTAGGAACAGAAACTTTCTATATGTTCTTCTCATACTAATTACTTGTAAGAATTTTGCAAGATTTAGTTCAAGTGTTCCGTTACGAAAAGTGACATGTACAGAACTTGGTATATCAGCAGCCCTATGTGCCCTAGAGAAATAAACAATTTTATATTTATAAAAAATTTTATATTTATTTATAGCTGTTCTGAGCCTGAAAGAAGATTTAATTTTTTTTTTTTAATCATATGACAGATTGTCATATGATTGGCTTTATGTTTGAAGGGTTGTATATGCGTTTTCCACCTGTCCTTTATGTGACCTTATGTGTACAAATGAAGCCATGTATATAAACAGCCATTGAGCCAATATATCATCTCAGACCTCAGTAGCAGACTTTTGATTCATTTCTCTCAGATTCTTTTCCCTACAAAGCAGTTTAGTGCTCACTAAAATCACATGAATCTTTTGCAATTCCTTCCAGCTCCAGACTGGTCTGTATTAGTCCTTCTGCAGACCTGTGTCCTGTTATTTGTCAGTCCCTGCTGGTTTTTTTTCATTAAGCCTTCTGCACTGTTCCCTGGAGGCATCAACTGCCAGACCTCCCAAACACTTATGATGCGTATCGCTTAAATATACAGCTTTTGCTTACAGTAAGCATTTGCTGTCACAACCACGTGTTTGATGGGGCTGAGATAAAACAAACAAGCATAGAAGACAGGCTAATGATTTCTACATCATGATGCACAAAAATGCACATCTAATAGCTACTGCCATGGTGATCTTACAAGTATTGCGTCGCATCTTCCTTTTCACAAATTATTATCTCCAGGAAGATTATTCTGTAGGAGGAAAATAATGTGAGACCTGTTTTCGTAGAAGGTTGTTGATCATCCTGCTTTCGCAGGAAAGGTCTTTGGACTTCCTTGAACTAACCCTGCTTTGAAATAAAGCACATCCATTAGAGAAAAGACAATCCATCCTGATTTCCAATTTGTCAGTGAAAAGAACATTTCTTAAAACTTTAAACTTATTCCATCAGCTACTTAGCCTCGCAAGGCTTCTTCCCACAGATTTTTTTGTAAGAAGTGAGTTCATGATGAGATTTTGAATTTGCTTTGAGGGAGAGTTTATTTGCTGAGTGCTGTAGTACAGCTCTCAGAATGTGTCTATCGAAGTGAGTGGATGTCAATTTTCAAGGGTGGTGGCAGGTGAAATTCAGTCCTGATAAGGTAATGCATACTAGAGGGTATAATTTGAATTTCTCACGCATATTGCAGATTTCTAAATTAATTGTAGTCACTGAGGGAAGAGAATTGGTCAATGTTTTGCACAGCTCAGCAAAAGCAGCTGCTCAGTGTGCTACAAAAGGAAAATGCTAGGACTTTTAAAATATTCCAAAAATCATGAAATATTTTTGTATCATTAAGCTGACCTGTTGCTATTTTCCTACATAGTGTTTGTTAGGTTCTGATAACTTCATCTCAAGAAGTGATTCACCAAAAAAAGAATTCTAGAAGATGGACAAGAGAAATTTGAATATGGACAAGAGAAATTTGAATAAGTGTATGCCTTTTTGAAGGGTCTATATTAACAATGTTTCATTTGAAGAGGCTAAATAGGATCAGCCTTAAGAATAAGAGCTAAACTGAGTTCTATTTTCAAAAATTAACGCAAATTGGTTGAAGTGGACAGTAAACTTTGAACTGAAAATTGCTTTTAAAGAAACAACCTTTAACTGATGGGATGAAAATGAATTTTCCACAATAGCCAGATTATTACAAAATTGTCCAATAAGAAGATTTTTATTAAGGCAGGAAATGAAGCACCATTGATATAACCCATTGTAGAATTTCTCATACTCATTTCCCAATCATTTCTTGTGATTATAAAGAGATAATGTTTCTGGCATGAGTACGTACAATCAGTTAACAGCTTTTGATGTTATCAGATCTTTCAGCTTTACTTTGCTTTCAGATCATCTGCAGAACTTACCCAGTGCTCAATCAAGACTGCATTTCTGCACTAGAAAGGAGGTAAAGGAGGGAAGGGGAACTAGAAGTCAATTAAATTTGATGAATCTAAAAATACAGCTTGCCAAAGACTTATTTCATTAGGCATACCTCACTTTATGGCAATATAGCTATGTGACACTTTTTATCTGTAAAATTGAATGAGGAGAAGACTTCCAGGTTTCCACCTGGAAAGTTTAGTTTCCTAAGAGTTACAATGCTGAACTGTATAGAAAAGACACATGAGATATTGCAGTGACTGTAGGTACCTTAACAACTAATGGAAAATTGATTATAGTTTCTGTTAAGGTAATGTCTTAGGATCTTCAGATCTACTGCTGATTGTTAGGTGCTTGGTAACTTTGAAGCTCTGTCCTTCAATAATTGCAAGATAGAAGAACTTTTTAAAGTTTGTGTCTCCGTCACTGCTTCTCCATACTTTATGCTATGAAGAAAAAGAAAAGAAAGATTGCGGCCACCATTTATGTCTCTGTGTTTGCTACAGGTCGCTTTCTCAGCAATATAGAGTCATAGAATCATAGAATAGTTAGGGTTGGAAAGGACCTTAAGATGATTCATTACAGCTTTGACTCTCTAGGAACCTTTCCTTAAAGTCTTTTTGTATCTCTGCTCCTCTTTATAAGATCATCAGAGAGCTGCATGAGCACTTCAAGTACTCTTCTGTAGATTCAGGAAGTCATCTTTGCCCCAGTTTCTGTTCAGATAATGGCTGCATTATTAAATCCACTATTAAACTAAAAAAAGACTTGAGTCCTAATGTTATATCTAAAATTCCTTTAATAATAACTCAGATTGTTGAGTTAGAAAGCTATTACTGCTTTAAAAACTATTCTCATACAGCTTTCCAAAATTACAAGGTAACATTAGGTATTTCTACTTTTTAGTAACGTGAAATTCTCATTGTTAAAAAAGGATAGGTAACGTTATACCTTATCTCAAACTGAATATTCTTAGATTGGGAGAAAGATGAAAAACTACTTTTTGTGAAAAATTTATTACAGAAAAAAAGTACATGGCAAGCATCTATTAAAAACAGAAATAATTTGAACCTTAGAATAGATATGATGAAGGTCCATTGCACACTTTTAAGGTGACCATGGAGATGGTGCTCAATACAAACGAAATTTATACTGCAGACGTTTATCATACAGATATCACCCTCAAACAATGCAAAAGCATACTGTTAGCCTGTAGGAAGTCAAAAACATTGCCAAGTATCTAAAATAATCTCTTTTTAGCTGTCACACAGAAAACAGTACTCAGAATGAAAGCATACTTCCATGATGTCCACCACCTATTGGAAGAGCTCAGTTGGAAATTTGTGTCTGTTCTGTTTTGGGATAGGATGTGCTAGAATAGTATATCCTAACCAGTTTATGAGATGACAGTCAATCTGTATTTTTTTGTTCATTATACATGTGTCACAGGCTGGAGGGTTTTTGGATGTTGGTTCCTTAGTTGCAGTTCTGAGGTACCTTAACCTGGAGGAGAACTTAATGTTTGCAGAATGCAGGATTTAATTTGATTCCTGGTTTTGAGAGCTGAGAAATCAAATACTCAGTTCCTTCATTAACAATTGCTACCTCGATCACTATACTATTTCTTTTTTCACATTTCTAAGATCAAAACTGAAGAAAAAAGTGATTTTTTTCTCTTAAGCATATGTATACACACAGAGATAAGCAGTTGTAAATACCCTTGGCTTTAATACATGTTCTTCTTTGCAGTTTGAATCTGAACAAAACTGTATACATACTTTTGTAAGTTTTGATTTAATTGCTGAATGGAGTGATACCAGCTCTAATTTTGCCTCTAGTTTATTGTAGACTAAGTCTGAAAGACTTCAGTTAAACCAAACAAATAACATATAAAGTGCTGTTTGGGATACTTAAACATTAGGTTCACAGGATTAGCATACTAATGACATTGCTATGAGAATACAGGACCTGTGATATTTATTAATTGCAATGTAATTTCTAAAATGTACTAGGTCACTTTTTTTTGCATATTACCCTTAATTGCATGGAAGCCTTTCCTGCTATTTTGATTCGATGTTCATCTTTGAGCAAGAGAAACAATGTGTTTATACAAAAAACCTGCAATGTCCGAGCTTTATAAATGTTACTAATGATGAGTGTAAGGAAACTATTTTCTTTCAGCAACTCATTTATTTAAATGTATATAAATGTATAGTTAAATCCTAATCTTGCTGTTGGTTGATAGAGGCACTTGACTGAGTTCTGCCAGGTACTGAGTACTCTCAGCGTCCATCTGAATCTATGGCTATTGAGAGTACTCAGGAATTCACAGCACCAAGTCCTAATTAAGCAAAGCTAAAATTGTTTTAATACATTTTTAAATTACAATACACGTGACCATAGCCCTTAGGGGAGCTAATAAAAGATAATCCTGTGGTTTGCTTTGAAGCAATTACTGTATGTCCCTTTCTGCCTGCAGGAATCACCTTGTCACATCCCTCACTTGCTCAATCCACCACTTCCCCTTCCCCCTTTCTATTTTTGTAATCCTGCCCTCTAACAAAAATAGAGTTAGAGGATGACATCAAAAGGAGAGTTGCAGATGTACTGAAATATATGCAGTCTTTCTGTTACTTGCAGAAGGATTGCAAACAGCTGGTGAGTTAGTGTACTGCAAGCAAAATAGACTTATCAAATGAAGTACAAGGACTTCTTTATCTCTATGAAAGTAGGAGGGTAATACAGCTAGCCTGAGTTGGTCCTATTCTGCCACTAATCTACACAGAGATGTTTTCAAGGAAAAGGAATGGTTTACTTCAGAATTGATATGTCCTTATTATAGCAAGCAAGATAGCTTTTTCTGCACTTTCTTTTTTCTTCACCTTAACACCTATGTCAGGAGTCACCTGCGATGCAGTCCACGGTGACTTGAAGCAAAGATAATGTTGTACCCATGCTAAATTACCTTTTCTTGCTTCTTAAGATTTGAACTCTACACAGAAAAGCTTCCATATTCACCTGTTTTCATTCACGCTAAAGCAGAATTTATTGAAAGATACATGATCACTGTTGGAGATGATTAATTAAAAAAAAAGGGTAAAAGTGTTTAACTGGTATTATTTTTTCAGTTGTAGGGCACTGTCTGATTCCAGTTATACAAGAGGAAAATAAGACAGGTGTTATTTGCATAAATTATCAGAGTGAATCGTTAGAATTAGCAAGTAAAAATGGAAGTGCTGAATTCTCATTGATCCCACCCCTCTCTGTAGCAGTCATCTCCCACGGGCGTTTGCTGAAGAAGGGTTTGAAATGAAAGCGGGAAACATTAATTACAGATCAGTATCCCATGGATACTTCTCTACTGGACCAGCATTTGCAAAACTGGGGTGTAAGTTAGAAGCTAAGAGGATGAGACAGAGGATGACCTGGTTTCTGTACTGCCTTTTCATTGTTACAGCCTTTGATCAGATACAGTTACTGTGTAGCTGAGATGAATGTCTTCATTGCAAAACAGGAAGGAAGTGGCTGAATTAAAATGTTGCCCCTCTTCCCCCCAACTGGATGCATTACTCTGAAGAAATCATGCATTTCATGGATTTTACTTCCTTTCTTCTCTATTAGCTTCTTGGCCTCCTTGCAGAAGTTACAAGGTTTTCCTTTCAAATGATGTTGTGTTGTAGTATTTACTTTTTTGTTCTTATTGTTGCTATTGTTTTCATTCTGCTATGTGGACCAAATAATTTGGGAAACCATGGTGTTATATGTCCATTGCATTCTCTTCCTGTCTTTTCCTGGAAAACAACAAACGTGGTATCTGCAGATTTTACATACTTTTAAATACCATGTTCATCTTCTATCTACAGATTTCTGCAGGAAAACATGACCTAGATTTTTCAAAGAGCTGTTATATTACTGAAAGTATCACTAACTTTGTATCAGCTTGAATGTCAAAAAGAAGGGTTTCTAAAATATTGAATGATAGCCAGCAGGGAAGTGAGCATCTTAAATTTTACATCTTATGTATCTGACTTTGAAAAGCAGAAGACAGAAAAAACGAGATATTTTCAATTTAATGTGGGTTTAGTATCAGTTTATCATGAGATGGTCAAATTCAAGGTCCTCAGGACAGTGAGAAGAGTGTGCAACAACCTCACTGCCCTGGTCTTCAAGAGAGCAGACTTTGGCCTCTTCAGGAACCTGCTTAGTAAGGTTCCATGGGATATAGC
>WYDI02024444.1:31701-116735 GCA_009867235.2 Psittacus erithacus
GGTTAAAGCCATTCCCCTTGGCCTGTCCCTACAGGCCCTTGGCCAAAGCCCCTCTCCAGGTTTCCTGCAGCCCCTTTGGGCACCGGAGCTGCTCTGAGGTCTCCCCTTCAGGAGCCTTCTCTTCTCCAGGCTGCACAGCCCCGGGGGCACGGCGGCTATCGGGCACGGGGAGGGGGGGCGCAGGGCGGCCACCGGGGCCGGCGGGCGCCTGGCTGCGCCGCTGGACAGAGCCCGCCCCCTGGCGGCCACGCAGCGCCCGCCGCCCGGTCCGGCGCCCACGGGCACGGCCGCGGCCACCGGCATGGGCAGTACCCCACGGCCACGGCCACGGGCACTACCCCACGGCCCGGCCGCTCCTTTCCGCAGGCGTCAAGCGCTTCCCCTCCTCCTCAGCCACCCCGCACAGCCCCTGGCACCCCAAAACCCTCGGGGGACAAAGCGGGTCCTCCGTCCCCCTCCACCGCTCGTGCCTGCGCGGCCATGCGGTCTCTTCCTGGCATCACCTGCTCTCATTCCCACTATTCCTCCCCAGAAATCCCAAATACAGCTTCCCAATCCCGCCGGCGGCAGTTCCCAATCACGAGTTTGCTGTCACTATTTTCTTCCACGGAAATCTGGCGTTGAACCAAAGGAGGCAAAACCCAAAGCTGCTGTAATTAATGTTCTTGCTGTTCAAATATTGATGTAAAGCCAGATCGAGCTGAGAGCCTCGGCAAGCTCTGGGTCTGCCCAATCTCTTCAGCTCCACTGCCACCACGACTCCTAACTGATTACACAGCATTGCCCACAGTCATCACAGTGCCCAGCTCCCTGCAAACCACCAGAGAGCACTGCCTTGGATGAGGTTCACACCAACCCTATGGCTCAGAAGGGAAGAGGGACAATCCTTGTGATGGAAGAAGGATTTGGGGATGTTTTTTCCCTGGGCATGAATTTGGGTGCAAATGGAATGAGGTGCTTTGGTGTTTTATACTGCAATCACACTTGTTCAGGCCACGTCCTGAGGAACTGAGCCTGACCCAGGAGCAGCAGAACCCCACGGACTCATCCCCAAGGCTGGAATCATCAAAAGTAAGATGCTGCAAGAAATGCGTGCTCAATTCCCTGGTTCTGAGAATACAATCACTCCTGTTACAGTAGCGATGAATCCGCCGCCTGCCCGTGGCTCCAGAGCTCCTGCCAGTTCACACTAATTTCAGCTCATTTCCCCTAGAATTTTCCCTCCTGTTTATCCTGCAGAGTGCTGAGCAGCGCCGAGCCCCCAGGTGAGCTGCCAAAACAACATGATGCAACTCCACACACTGTTACCACTGCTCCCACCGGCGCTGCCACCCTTTGCAGTGCTGTGCCTCCGCTCCCTCCCGAGGAGGTGATTTACTCATCAGCTCCCTGGGAAGAGGCTTAACAACAGGATGTGCAACACAGCTGTAAAAATTGCATCAACTGCGGTGCCAGAGCAGCTCCTCCCTGTGCTGTGCGCTTCGCCTGGGCTGCCTGCGCTAGCTGGGTCAGGTGAATTCACCTCTGCTGGAGAACTCCAGAACCGCGGCTTTGTTTAGCTCCACTGTGAAAACCTTTCACTATTTTTATTACTAGCAGCTAAAATCATCACTTTCTTATGGAAGATGGCTCCTTCTCCATTGCTACCCATGACCACATCACTCACATCACTTCTGCCTGTCCTTTAAAGCTGCGGAAGTGTGAGCTGTGTCTGTTCCACCACCTGCAGGACCCTTCACAAAGCTCCAGCCTTTGGCCAGAGCTGCCTCAAGCTCTGCTCATGTATTGCCCCACCAAGGCTTCTCACTCCAAATTCTCACTGTATCAACCAACATCCCAACCTACTGTTAGCAAAAGAACCAACGTCAGCATTTATTTGTCCTCTTCAGCATTTTTGCATGGTGCTCATCAGATAACAGCAACCACAGTTGACCACTGAAGCAAAAAGCCTTTAGCAGCCTGACCACCCACTGCCAAGGGAAGCTCTTGTCAACTGGGCACAGCACAGAAAACACCAAACCCCCAAACAAATCCCAGTTACAGAGCACTAAGTGCTTCTGCAGCAATCGGTATAGATCTGATGTCACAGTCAGTTAAAGTAACTTCAGAGGCATTAGTTGAAAGACATTATATTGGTGTCAGATGCTATTTGGTTGCCAGGCTGTAACAAAAAGCTTCTAGTTTCACTTTACTGATGGAGAAAATGGAAGCTGAGTAATTGAGCAGGGCGGCAGCAAGCCAAAGCTGGGTGTAGAACACAGCTCTCCTCAAGTAGTGCCCTTCAGACCACATGGCAAACGTTTCCTGAGAGTCAGCAAACAATGGTGACAGGAGGGAACAGAATGGAATGATTTTATTTCCAGCATCCCTCCTTTCCTGCAGGAATACAGTCAATAACAACGCCATCACCAATCCAGGGATTTCACACATTAGCTACTTCCCTGCAGGAACCATGTACCACAAGCAGAAAGGGACCCCCAAAGTTAGGAAGGCCACAAATCCCAAGAGAATAAAGCCACCTCTCCATGTGAGAGGAGTGCACTAGGGCAGAAGTGCTGGGCTGATCTGAAAAGAGAAACAAGAATGCATATGCTGGTGATGGGACACTCCCATAGCTCCTAGCCTGAGGAACTGTGTAAATGGGAGGAAAGCATCGGTCGCTGCATGGGATCCCTGGCCGGCTGTCAGCTGAGAAGCAAAGAGGGAAAAAAAAAAACCCAAAAACCAATGGATACATTTTTATTTCCTTATGTTCTACCAGGCAAGTTGTTAACCTACAATGACTGATGCATTGCACAACTCAAACGCTGCTGCCTACCTCCCTTCTCCTGCCTCCCTGCCCCTGCCCCACTGGGATGCTGTCAGTTCCCTTCTGTCCCGCAGCCAGGACACCTCAGAGCACCCCTGGCAGTGTTCAAGGCCAGGCTGGACACAGGGGCTTGGAGCAAGCTGCTCTAGTGGAAGGTGTTCCTCCCTGTGGCAGGGGTAGGAACTGGATAAGCTTTAAGGTCCCTTCCAACCCAAACCAGTCTGGGATTCTTATAATGCTCCAAGAGGTGTAAGAGACCTGTGACTCCTGGTGATATGGATATTTTGGTAAGCAGCTTGCTGAGCCTCTGATCTCATCTGTTCCAAGTCCATGTGTGCATCCTAATTCTTCCACAATGTCACATTTTTTTGTTTCTGATGATACCTGAATGCACAGAAAGACTGGACTGAAACACCCAGCAACGCTCTGCTTCAGCTCCTGAAGCAATCCCAGGGGAAAGCAGAGCTCTCTTCACATCAACTCCCTGTTGTAGAGGGGAATAACCAGAAACATTTGTTCCTCTTCGCAGGGAGGAGATGGTGACCGGGAGGTACGGAGGAAAAAATGTTCAAACCATCTGCCAGCAGCACAAACTTTGTTCACACTCCAGTTCTGGCTCAGATGGGAAGCAGCCAGCAGAAGGAAAAAAAACCCTTAAGAAACAAGGAAGCTGTTCTCATGCTGTAGTGACTTCTGAACTGGCATTCCCTCACACCCAACACACCGGTATGAACACAGGGAATAAGGGAATGCCTTTTGATGGGACTTTTGCAAAGTATTGTATGCAAATCTCCTGCTCAGAGCGCTGGTAAGATCCTGCAGATGCCATGCAAGGGGGCTTTGTAGGGAAGAACAGATTGGCATGAAACATGGCTACACTGGGCAAAAGCCGTTCAAGTCTGAAGTCCCAAACAATGAAAGGTCTGTTTTATTAATCGGCTGCAAATTATGAGTGCTGCACACACTGCGTGAGGCTTCCAGCCGGGTGCTGGGGGAGGGAAAAGGAAATGGGAGAAAAATAGGAAAAGGGGGGTAGTGGGGGGAAAAGGGGAAATCCACCAGGAGCAGGAGCTGCTTCCCAGCCAGGTGGCAGCAAAGCTGGCAGAGGGCTCGCCGGAGTCAGGCTGCGGAGCCACGGGACACGCTGCAGGAATTCAGAGGCAGGGGGTGAGGATGCAAGAGCAACGTTTCCTTCCTCCCCTGACACCGCTGCAGCTCCGAGCATCAGCGCTGCACAACAGTTACACCACAAGGCTCCTCAGCTGCCTGCTGTGCCCCGAGCCTGGCGCCTGCCGCTGCTCACACCTCGCACAGCACATGGGCCAAGGGCTGGCATCTCCTCCAGATCACTTCAATCTTCTGGTTTCCAGCAGGAATAGGATGTTGTTTGGAATGTGTCCCGCACTATTCCCACTCCTAACTGCTAAAGCCAGGATAATGCCTTCGGGTGTGTGGTGAGCTGGGCCATAGCTGGGGCCAGAGCTTCCACACACACGCACTGACAGACAGGAACATTTGCCCTTCAAAAGTCTTGTTTGGAACTCAGAAGCACTGTAATTGTACTTTATCTACCAGAACATGCTTAAAAAAAACCCCCAAAACTTCACTGTTTTCAGAGAAACAGAGACAGGTCAAACCCAAACTGTCAGGGAAATAAGATTACCAAAGACAGGCTTTGGGTGCAGAGGATTTGGGGGCTTTCTGGCTTTTAGCTCAATGCCAAGAAGTTTCTAACGCAACATGACACTCTCTGAAGGTGTATGCGACCAAAGTTTCAACCCCCAAGCAGTAGCCCAGTGCTAGAACACAATCCGAATGGGACAAAAAGCCTGGAAGCTAACAAAACCAAGTCAGTTCTTAGCAGTGATATTTAAAGATTCAAAGGCCTCTCTAAAATTCTTTTCAAGGGTGTTTTGTGACATTTATGTAGTTTCCAAAGTTGTCTACATTCTACATTGAATACTTGTCAGGCATGATTTAGAAAGCTGAGAGAGACACTGTCAAATTGACCTTGTTCAACACAATTTGGAAGCCAAAACATGACAAGATGGGATGGGCTGGAATGGGATGGGCTGCCCGAGGTGCTGCTCAAACCACTGCCCACCCAGCTGCTGCAGAGCCCAAGCCAGAAACCCCTGTGGCTCGTGGTTAATTAGAAGCATACTGGTAAGACATGTATCAGTGTAAAGCTAATCCAAAGTCTGACACCACTGCTCTGAAGTGGTTTAAAATACCCAGAGAGAGCCGAACCAATTTGAATACTTCCTTCACAAACCCTTTTCTTACCAGCATTCTCTGGGCTTGAATTAGCCATAAAATAAAGGGGCAAAACCTCTTCAGAGATCAAGTCTTCATGTAGCTGTACATTGCTGAAACACACAAAGGAGAGCTTGCTTTTCCTAATTTCAGGTCTAGTTTCAAAGTTGAGCCTTAAAATCAGCCCCATGGTGCTTCATGAACGCAGCACACGCATCCCCTCCAAGATGGAAATGAGGGATACACAGCACAGGGCACAGACCAGAAAGCCAGAAGTATTGTGTATCAGCAGAGGGAGTTATACAGGCATCCTACCGTTCATTATTCCTCTGCCAGGGTGCCCTCTTTCCCCTAGGTGGAGGTTACTACAGATGCTGTTGAGAAGCATTGCTGTTTGGATATAGCAGCATTGACTAAAACATCCAGGGTAGACATGCAAGAATTAGTATTTATGTGTCATAAGTGGGACCACGTCCTGAGCACCAGCAAAAACAGTCCCACAAGCAGGCTTCATGTCAACCCAGTGCCTTGCGGCCATGGCTCAGAGGAAGTCAGGCTGACACTTTGATGTGGTTCTCCACAAGCAGTAACTTGCACCTCTCCTTAGAGAGCCAATTAGACCAACAAAGGACCTTTTTAATTTAGTGATGGTGCTCAAAGGGCTCAAGACAGTTCACCTGTAAGACTGTACATGCACAGCCCTGAATGTTCAGGGCCAGGGTCCACTGAGCAGAAGCAGGACTGGCTATCAAACAATTTCCTGTGAATTATACAGGTATCTGAAGCAAGATAGGATATTCAGCTCAGCACCACTCTGAAGCTTCTCAATTCCCTTCAGCACCTCCAAGCTCAGCAACCAGAACCCCAGCTATTCACCTAGAAACTACAGAAAAGGATGCACTCACCTGCTTTCATTATCCTGGAACACGGAACTACTGCTTTTCCCGAGGGCTTCACTGATGGGAGACAGGCAGAAGGGGGAAGAGAAGGCATCAGAATCAGAGTCAAAAGTACTGTCCCTGCTCATGTCATCAGCAGACAGCTCCAGGGAGCCCTCGTCTTCCCCTGGCTCTGGCCTGCAGTCCAGGCCTTCCTCCGTCCCCTCCACTGACAGCTCCGACCTGTTCTGCTCCTCTTGAGAGCTGATTGTCAAGAGGATTCCTGAGTCACTGCGTGCAGGCTGGGGGGACTGGTGGGTGCCGTCTCCTGCAGGGCAGCACTGCGGCAGCTTCTCCCCTTCTGAAGAGGGGGAGCTGATGTAAGCCACGCCTTTCACAAGCTGGCACACAGTCATGACGTCTTCTCCTCTCAGGACCACCGCTCCTCTCTGCTCGGTGGGGGAAGGCTGCCGGACAGTGCCGAAGCCCTGAGCGTGGTGGCCACGCTTGCGGGGGGCTTTGCGCACAGGGGAGCTCTCAGGAGTGATGTAGCGCAGTGCTTCCTCATCCTGCCGCTGGATGCGGGAGTTGGGCACCCAGGCAAGGATCAGCGTGGTTCCCAGGAGCTCATCCTTCTCCATGTACAAGCACAAGTAGCCTTCAAGAGAGCAAAGAAATCATCAGTTATGATGCAGATTTAGTCTAAGGAAACTCCATAAGCCTGGAATTTGCTCTTCCCCATCTGCCCCCGCTTCACCACCATTACACAAGGGCAAAACAAACCCTTTCATTACCCAGGACAGAATTCTGCCAAATGAACTGTGGAGTGCTCAACATTAGTCAGTATTTACAAATAATTTCAAGTCTCCATATGGCTTTTGAACAGTCTAAATTCCCTCTGGCCTAAGTGGACAGAGAAACAACATGCAAATACTTCAGCTTCCTGCGTGGATTATTACATTCTGAAATATGTTGGCGCATGAAAAACTTCTGCTGTTTGTTAGTTAAACAATTCCAAGTGCCAGCTGAACATTTCTTTCTCAAGACTGTTTACCTTGGTGTAGCCAAAGGGCTACAACATTCATGAAAAGCTAATAGAAAGAAGAGTCACACACACAGAAAGGGAAGCGTGGGTCAATGTTCACAGAGTAATTAGTTTTGTGAAGCTAAGCCAGTGGCCATGGCTCTCTTTGATGAGAACATGAAAGAGCACAACAACAGATGAGAATAAAGGGACAGAGCTGTATTTATCTTCATTTACTCCAGGTTTTCTTTCTTTTCCCTTTACCAATGGTCGTTGAGGCCCTGTCAGCAATGACAGTTACAACATGATACTTAGCTTTCCTGAACAATACACATATTTGAAAGAGCAACAGGAGTTACTGTCCTCAAATGACAACTGTCCATCTTCTGGCAATACAAAAGGACTTACTATAATAGGTAAATTGATGCTAGACAAGAAAAGAAAGGAGAAATAGCATGGCTTTCCTTAGTCTTCCATAAGACTGCCTTCCCCTGTCCCCCACTGGCATCTCTTCATTCTTTAGAGCCCAAGAGGTAGAATTCCACACAAACACACCCCCAGGACAGAGAAAAGAGGGAGTGAGCAGAGTCTGCAACACCCCATCACCTGGGTGATGCTCCCCAATGCCTTGCAGCAGCTCAGGTGGGTGGACACAGACATTGTTCTTGGAGTAGATGATCTCCCCATCAAGTATGGAGGGTGAGCTGCTGCCACCACCAGGAGTCAAGGTCAGGAGGTCGGAAGCTTTGGAAGAGGCGCGTCGGAGGAGTCGCCCCAGAGACATCGCCAAGGAAATGTTTCCATTATCCGTCAGCTCTCATCAGGAGCCAGACTGGGAAGATCTGCCAAGAAGGTGGAAAGAACAGTGTTAGAACAGACACGACGACACCACAGCACATGCTCTCCACTGTCTGAGAAGGAAGAGGTCTCCTGTAACTGCTGCATCCATCCTACAGCTCAAGCAACAGCCTCCAAGTGCTCTGGAGCTGTAACTTTACGTTTTAAAGATGAAGTACAGAATCCCTGGATGTTTTTCTCTGCAATGAAGAAATATGAAGGCAGCAAAGCCCCCACGTTTTAATAGTTACTGTGGGGGAAAGAGAAAAAGTAATGCTTGTCACTGCAAACAGCCCATTAAGGGAATAGCTCAGCGATGCAGAGCTGCCCAATGTATCACTGTCCTGGGAATGTCAAAGAGAGTCAGAGTAGACCCTGGAGGATACCTTCATCATGGAAGGACTGCTGAGACCATGACATTAAACAAGGGGCTGCTGCTTCGCCCGCAGTAACCACTGATCTCCAAAGAAAACATTAAGCAAAACAAGTTCATCTTGTGCTCACAATTTTTTGGTATATTCCTGCTGTGTGTTTGAGGGTTTTGGGTTGGGGTTTGGGGGTTTTGTTGTTTGCTTGAGCAGTGTGGTTACCTAGAGCCTTTGCAGATATAAGTGGCAAGAGGCCCACATTGAGCAGAGTGGGCAGGCTCCAGGAGCAGAGCGTGGCACACTGTCTCCAGCAGACATGTCATCTATGATAGGTGACTCCAGTTAACTGGGGAGTCCAATCCCCAGCTCATCACTGAGGAAGCTCTGTACCCAAATGAGACGTTCTCCTCTCCAGGGCTGTGGATGAGGAGCTCTACAGTGAGCCCAGGGGGGCCACCCAAGCTGTAAGCTATTTAGCAGATGGATCAGGAAGAAGACTTGAGGTGTTGAAACAACAAATGGGTGCTGCATCCCACACACAGCCCAGCACAGCTCAACATGGAGCAGGCTCTACCTGCTCCTGCTGTGCCCAGCTAGGAAGCAGACTGTCCGAGGCACAGCAGCTTCTGTTCTGTCAAAAGTACACGAGGAGAGGCACCATCTACTTTTGTTCCTTTGTCTTTACATGACCTTGCTTGTGAACAGGCCAATCTGACCCAGCACACACCACACATCACCACAGTCCCAGCTCCAGGGGCAGCCCACTGTGTTCCTCATGACAACTCCCACACCATGACCTGCAGAGCATGCAACAGGGGCAGCCAGACATAAAAACCAAGAGCAGACAGGCCCTGACTTGTACTATCAGGGCACTGTATGAAGGAAACATTTAGGGGCCTAAAGCATCGTCAACCACTGAACAGCTCTGGTTTCTTTAAACATGGTTTTAAAGGTATCTCCTGGCAAACAGGAAGAGAGAAGGAAGAAAGAGCCAATGGAAACCAGTGCTTCTCAATGACAAGCTGGAAGGAAGGAAAGTAACTATCCTGATTCTGACAGATTTGCACATACAGAAGATTGCAAATGAGGCCGCCAAGTGGTTGACAGAGCCTTCATTAAAGGACAAACCATTGGTTTAACTGGCAATCACTGCATTTGTCAGCTTGAATCACAGCATAAGCAGTTCCTGCATTTCAGTCTTTGCTGGAACTTGAGAGAGAAGCCTCATCACTCCTACATCCTGTGCCCAGCAAGTGTTTGGGGTAAAACAATTACTTTGCAAGTCCTTTGCACTCATGCTGTCTTCTAGCACCAAACACATGTATCTTCATGTCTCAGCCCCCAAACCAAACCCCAGTGCAACCATATGCTCGCTCTTGTCCAGATCACCAAAAACCACAGCACTGTTTGAGGCTCTGGGTCACATCTTGGAAAAAGTCATTTGCCTCAACCACATTTAAAGAGCAGGTCACCTTCCCTCTCATTGCACTGCAAGAACACGCAGTAAACTCTGCTGCAATTCCTCCTTCCCACCACCAAGTTACAACACACCATTTCAACATAGTGCTGAGGGAGTCCACAGCAGTGATGTGGAGCAACCTGTACGGCATCAGAGGCCCTGAGCCTCCAGCACAGCTGAGGAGGGTACCACTGCCAGGCAGCGCAGTGCGTGCAGCTCTGCACATTGTTGTCAAGCCTAGATATCCGGACCTTCAGCTGCGCCAGCTATTTCATGAGAGCTCTGAAAGCACTAAACCTGCAAAGGAGGAAGGTGGTACCCGACGGCTTCCTCAGGAAACACCAGTGAGCTCTTCCTGCTAAGAACAGCAGATGGAGATGCAGGTATGAAACGAGCTTGTGTGATGCTTTCCTGCAGCTCTCCAGGGGCTCTCAGAGCACAGCAGAGGTGCAGAATTCACTGCCAACAGAGGCAGCATTTAATTAGCTTTTACCTAGCCCAGAAAGAACAAAGCCACAGGTAAAGATCAAAAGCTGCTTCCTGGAAAGCAGGAGGAATTTAAAGGGAAATACAGCTGTGATCCTGCAGAACATGTGCTGCTCCAGCACTGCTCTCATGTGCAGTTGGATGGCGCTGCAGGTACACACATGGATACGTGTGCTGGGAAGAAGAAACAACAGAAATGACAGGAGGAGGTGAAGAATATGGTATCCTGTCAGCGCAGAAACTCAGCCTGTGGCATCTGACTTGCAGAAGAGCCATGCATCAGAAATCAGAGACCACTACAGTGCTGCAACCAAGCAGCCAAATATACTGGGAGATAGAAACATCACCAGCAAGACTGGAATTAATCCTCTCACAACTGTTAAGCTGTGGCAAGGAATATGTAGTTTACTCATACCAATAGCAGAGTAAAGGTATGAAGAACGGGGCAACCCAGAGAGGCCATTTCCATCACTGAGGGGTTTCAAAGACTGGCCACAGAAATAGATAGATGGTCTATCCCAGCAAGGACCAGATGACGGACTGGACCTCTGAAGGTCATCAAGTCTATTTGTACAACCCCAAAGTCTCTGAAATGCAGCTTGTGAAGAAGGTGCCTCTCCTTCCCAAAAGGCAGGAGTTCATACAACAGAAACCAGCAAACAAAGAGACCAGGTCTGCAGGGTTTGCTCTATTCTCAGTCCTTTTTGTGCAGAACAATGTCTGCACACACAGGCCATGGGCCTGGAGAAGAAGCAGGATTTGCTGCTGCCTCTTGTGTGAGCTTGGGAAGGCCGGTGGGATCTGTCCTGCTGCTCAGTCAGCAGTGAATTAGCACCATTCACAAAAAAAGGTTCTCTCATATTAATTTTCTATTTATGCCCTGATCTGAAGGGACTCTTTCCAACGTGGTAGAGACAACCCAGCTCCCCAGCAGCTCAGGCACTGAATTAGCCGAAAAGCTCTTGCTGAGTGCCAATATTTATTAAGCACACATACATTTTCTTCTCCCACACATCAACTGTCGCCGCTAAAAATCTTTGCTACAGCTACTGAGACTGTTCACGCAGCCCTTGGCTGCTCTCCCAGGCAGTGCCAGCACTTCTCAGCTACACCAGAGCTCACAAACGTGCCGGGGAGCCAACTACTGAAATCACCGCAGGAGCCTCTTCGCAAGAGCCTGAGCAGTTCCAGCCAGCAGCAGCTCAAGTAACGCCGGCTGCTTGCCTCTCTCAGACGTGCCCTTCTCCCAAATCCACCACCAACAAATGCTGTTTGCCTTGGCAGATCACACCCTCACCTTGGCACTCACTGCTGGACCAAATCTTGCTGCCTCCGGTTGCACAAGATTCCTGTATTCCGGCACAGGAGGGCAGTGCAAGGCTCCTGCATATTACAAAGCTGACATGGAGCACATAAGGCAACAAAGCTCCTCTCACAAATGAGTTCAGCCCACAGAGGCAGATGACAGCAACACTTTGGGGTCAGTTGCTGCCGACAAGTCACACTGCTGAGCACTTGGTGCCTGGCAGAGGGTCTTGTGGCTCCAAGGACAGACTTGCAGTGTGAGTTTAATAGCTTTACAAGCAAAATAAGCCAAGCTACAGGACTCCTGAAGCGAAACACGAGACCTACAGCATGTCTGGGCACAGAGGAGAAACATGAGCTGTCAAACATCGGGGCTGAACTGAAGCATGAAATGCCTCAAGTAAGAAAAATGTAACAGTTTTTTTGTCTTTTTGCCCTTAACAACTTCAATTTGATGTTACATATTCAAGGAGTCACTGCACCAGGGAGGTCTCAGACACTGCACAAGTTCCTGCCCCTTCTTCCCCTTGGGAAAAGCAGATGCATCTCTCTATCTCTGGCGGTTCAAGCACAGGTTACAGTGTGCTGGAAGCTAGAGCAGGGACTGGAGCTGGGGTCAGGACTCACAGTTTTTTTCCAGTCCTTTGAGTGGATTTTCTGTGCACCTCTCAGCTAGTCACTCCCTTCATCTCTACTACTCTAGGTGTACATGAAAGCTGTGAAACAACCTTCCCTTTGTACTGCAATACCTCTTAATTAGGGGGAAATAAACCTTCCAGAACTACTAGCTATTAACTGGAGCTATTTAAGATGACCTAGCCAAATCAAGGAAAAAAGTTTACCATAGGGAACCATTCTGAAGCCATCCCATTGCATGGGGAGAATTATGTAGGTCACCATAAAGTCTTTCATTCCTGAGCCGCTGGTGCAGCAGTGGCACGTGGAGCACAGAGTAAAGGCAGAGAACCAGCAGTCACCAGCCAGGGCTGGAATCCTGACAGGATTCAGCTCTGATCCCAGTCACTTCAGTGGAACAGCTTCACTCAGATGTGTCTCAGCTGAGAAGGTAAAAAAAGGACAGCAGACTAAATACTGCAAGTTTGTGACTCAGAGGCAAAACGGGAAACCAAACACTATGATGGGAGCCTGCCTGCTGCTTCCAGCCACACCTGCTGAGGCAGAAAGAAAGCAAACAAGAAGCTTCCCTCCCTCCAGCACCAGGAGCCAAACCACAACACATGCTTCTGTGCAGGAAATTATTTGTGTCATATGTCCCTCCATCTCAGGATTAAACATAATTCCTTGCCACTTAACTGCAGTGCCTGTGCAGTAGGTAACTTTTTATGGCTTTTGATTCCCAATGCACTGTAGCCATGGCATGGTATTGCCCCCAGTATCAGATCTCCAGCAACAGCAGGTAAAGAACTCCTGGAACCTGGTATCACAGCTGAGCCGATGCACTAATTGCAAAGTCTTTTCTTAATACAACACACATCAGAACAGGTGTCTCTGATGCTTTGAAAGAGCCTCCTTTCCCCCGCCCCTCTTTCCGTGCCTGCTGGAGGACACAACACTGCCCCATCCCAGCAATCCAGCGAAGTTATCACCAGAACAAGGATGAGCTCCTCTAAGACCACAAACTTAAAGGAGCAAAAGAAGCAGCAAGCCCCAGATCTTCACCCTGAGCTGCTCTGGTCTCAATATTTCTACTATTTTCTCTTAAAAAATATTTCATTTTTATTACTTCCTATTCAGAGTGGCAGCTGAGAACATAATACCTTTACAAGACAAGCTTCTAGTCTGAGAACCACGAAGACAGGCAGGCTTCAGAGAGGAAGAAGCAGAGCTATTTTAGAGTGTCAGCAGCAGAGCGAGCAATATATCAACACGTAATCCCTGCCCCGGAGCGCCTGAAGGCCACACATCAAATAATTACCAAGGATCCCAACATCTATCTTCATGTCTCCGTTGAACTCGGCAAAGGAAGAGGTAGACAGCGGGGTGGTTTGGGAGCAGAGCCACCTCCCGAAGGGAAAGAATGGTGCCGGTACCCGGGGCTGCGCGGAGCCGCTCCGGAGCAGCGGCAGATGAAGTTTAAGAACTGTTCCTCATCCCGCTTTCACACCCCCTCCCCAGCGACCCTCGGGAAGGCAAAGAACGGGATAAGGAAATGATGCATCACCGGGCGGGACACCGGGAGCCGCGGCCCCGTGTGACAGCTCCACGCGTGATGAGCGGCCGGCCCGGGCCAGCACCGCGGCCCCGCCGCTCAACGCGTCCGCGCCGAGCGCCCCCCCCTCCGCGGCCCCGGTGCTTTTACCGGTAAGGACGAGCCCCGGGAAAACTTCTGGCGGAGGGACGGGACGGACCAACGCCCATCCCGGGCCCTGCACCGGGACCGGGACCGCCGCCGCCGCCCGGGCCAGCCCGGCAGGGGTGTGCCCGCCCGACGGCCCCGCCCCGCCCCGCCCGCTCGCCGCCGGCGTGATCCGGGGCTGCACGGAGCTGCCTGAGGTGGGGCCGCCCCAGGGAAGGAAGGGCAAAGCGCGACCCCGGTACGCCCTGCCCGGCCTCCGGTGTTACCTGCTGCCCCGCGCCGGGGCCGGCGCGGCCATGGCGGCCGGGACACAGCAGGCCTGGCCCGGGCCCGGCGGGCTGAGGTAGTGCGGCCCGTGCACACCCCCTCCCCCCGGAGGCTGAGGTGGTGCGGCCCGAGTTCCCCTCTGTGGGCTGAGATGGTGCGGCCCACAGCTATCACGTGACTAGGTGTTGACGCGTCGCCGGGCAACGGGGAGATGGTGCTGTCGGTGGTGGGTGAGTGCAGAGCTGGGCCCGACCGGGGCTCCACCGGGGCTCCACCGGGGCTCCACCGGGGCTCGGGCTCACGCTCACGCTCACGCTCACTCACTCTCTCTTTCTCTCTCTCTCCTGCCTCTGGTTGCAGGTACAGGTCAGCCGCAGCCCCAGCCCCGTGGATAAGGCTCTCACGGCTGCAGCAAAAAGGTCTGGGCCGGAATTAGGCTCTGCTGAGCAGGATATAATCCAAGTTCCCTCCCATCTCGCTATGGAGGTGATTTCCTTTGACGCGTTTCTGCTGCAGATGCCTTAAAAAGGCGGTTTTCCATGTTTTGTGGATGCATATACTTGGTCTTTTTTTATTGGGCTGTGTTGGCGAGAAGTTTTCTTCTTCCATTGCACAATACTCGAATTCGGCAAAAAGGACGTGGGATAAAACAGTGTCTCTTTAAAAAGAAAACAAAAAGAGAACAATTTGGCTACATGTGTTGCAAGCTGGAAGAGGTTCTTTAATCAATCCCTAAGGGCATTTATTTGTTTCACTATATGTGAGCTGAAATCTCATGAGATCAGAAGTGGTGTGCGGGACTTTGTCAGGGTCTGTGCTATCTCCATCCTTGCTGTGTGACTGTTTTTTTGAATGAGATTAAACTTGGAAACGGAACTCCTGTGCCCAGTTGTTACATTCCTGTTGCAATAATGTTAAACAAAGTGCACAGCCCCTTCTAATGCTGCTGTTCTCCTCTTCACCTGCCTCGGATGCTAGGCCATGGAAGCAGAGGAGGGGAAGGACAGTGAAGAGGAGGAATCTGTTTCTCTGGAGGATAAAGAAAAGGCGCTTCCCCCAGCAGGAGAGGTCTCTGGAGCTACAGAAGTGAGATGCTATAATTTTGTCTATAACCGTATTCACAGAATGTATGACCAGTGTTTGTAACTTCTCATTCTGCTGGTGCAGTTTTATTGCTGCAAACACAAAACCAATGAAAGCTGGGGCAGAGAAGCAGCAAACTGGTCAAACACAAAGTATAGAAAAGCTCTGACAAACCTGGAGAGGTTCCCTTGTTGTGCTGTATATGTGCAAGGTTTTCTTAATGAAGAGTAGCACAGCTTTGCCAGTATCTCTGTGCACTGATTTTAGAACAAGGCCTCTTGTTGATCCTTTATCTGCATTGTTCATGTCTGATGTTGACAAAAATAAGCAGACTCTTAGGAGTAAATAGGGTTAGATTGAAAAGCTGTTTCAAGTGCTGAGTTTTGTGTTTCAGGAAAAACATCCTGAGACATTCTTGGACAAAGCAGAATGTGACAGTTCTCCTCCTGAGCTGGGTGACATGGAGCCGCCAGTGACAGACAGAGGAAACACTCTTCTTCCTGCAGGAGCTTCTCTGCAGGCATCTGCTTTGTCAGTGGAGCTGAGCAGCTGCACAGAGTCAGGTATCATTCAGTTTCTTATTGACAGCACAACAATTGATACCAGCTATCGAGCGCAGTTCCTGGTTTTCTCCCTTTCTGATCGTTACTAAGCCAACTGAAGGCACAATGCTATGACATCTAAGCCTTTTTCTTTATCTTTTTATTTTTGGGGGTGTGGGGTTCAGGTAACACCGGAGAACCCAGTTCTCTCTATTCAGAATCTGCCCTTGAGCAGTTTGGAGCACTTACTAGTGAGCGTGGTGACCAAAATCAGGAAGAGGCATGGCAGCAGCACCGGGCTGAGGAACGTGAAATACGCAGAAGTGAGAAAACCGTGGAAGAAACAGAATTGGTTGTCTTGGATCCAGAACATGTGAGAAGTCCTCAGATCCTGTCATACTCCTTTGCAGGCTTGAGATTTTTATTTGTCCAAAATGCGTGAGGTGAATCGTAAACAGGGGCTTGGCTGTCTGCTAAAACTACATGTTTAAAACTAGCTTTCACAAAAGTAGTGAGTGTGTCTGCTCCCTCAGCATTAACCCCAGAGCTGCAGGTTCAGAAGTGAGCAGTGTAAAGGGTAAATCTGATGCTCTTCAGGGCTCCTGAAAGAGCAGTACTTGCAGTGAGTGGGGCGTTCTCAGATGTAGCGCTTCTGATATGTTTCTGACTTTCAGATATTCTCAGTAGTCACTTTCTTATGTCAGCAAATACCCACTATGTAACTCTCCTCGCTTGCCAAGTGAGCGCAGCTAAAATAAGAATGCGAGTGTCTAGGGCAGAAAATAAGATGTTTTATTTAATAGTGGGAATAGCAGCAAGGTTTCTTCATAATTTATTTACACAAGTATGTTAAAGTTTATCAACATCTGCCTTACAGCCTCTGATGAGAAGATTCCAGGCTGCTCTGAAGAATTATCTTACTAAGCAGATGGAAAAAGTGAACCTAGAGCTTCAGGAGCTGGTATGCAGCATCCTTTCTTTGCCCTCCTGCAACAGACCATCCCTGTGCAAGCTGAAGTGAGAGAGCTGATTTCCTCTTATGTTGGCAGAGGGCAGATATGAGGAAGGGCAAAGTACAGCGGGAAGAGCTCGGTGTGGTTCTGTATGAAGCACAGCAGCAGTTGGCTCATTTGCAGCTGAAGGTGGAGAAGAGCCATGACAGCCACTCACAGGCAGCTGCAGTGCGCCAGCAGCTGGAAGAGGAACTGGAGGGCCTGAGGCTCACTTACAAGACCATGTGTCAGAACAGAGATGATGAACGCAGGAAAGGTGACTGAGGCAGTATTTCCTAATTCCAGTATTATAGGGAGAAATGAATTTGAATCTGAGTCAAGCATTGGGTTGAAAAACACAGTATATTTATCAGGAATAATGCACTCTTTGAAAAGTTGCACAGCTATTCCTGGTTAATTATATTCCCTCATATAATTCCTGTTGTTTCTAAGACCATGTTTTTATGTTGTAATTCTCAGAAGGTCTTTAGGACTAAAACTAAGCCCATTCCTGGCAGGTGGGCTGTTCTGCAACTTAGCAGGGGAAAATTCTTATCACTGTAATGTTTACCTGTGTCTCTGCAGGGGTGCGATGAGATTGTAAATGTCATTAGGGGCATCCAGGAGTACGAGAGCACCATCCATGTGGCAGTGCATTCCAGTCCCAGAATCAGACTTGGCTAATTCTTTTTGTGCTGGCATTTGGATAGGAAACAGTAAACCAATTGCAATGGCAAAGATAGCAAAGCATTCAAATGATTGCCTGGAAAGTTTCTGAAGGATATTGAAAAACTTAGAGAAGCACTGAACAGGCTGAGAAAGAGACAATTCTGGTTTGGGGCAGAGGAGTGGACTCCCAGCCTCCTGAGGCCCCTCTTTGATTTCCTGGGATTCATGTGCTGGGAGTCAAGAGAATTGCTTACCAATCATTTTAGCTTAGCTTATGGAGCTATATTTCAAAGCTGATGCAAATCGCTATTTCAGGGAGGGCTGATTTAGCTGGTATGTGTGTGGTTTTGTTTTGAGTCCTTCTATATTTCTTTCTGTTTTGTCACTCTTTAAAGTCTACCCTACAAATGTGTTTCTCTAAATATTTTTTCTCTTGCCTCCTCAGTTTCTGCAATGCAGACCCAGGTCGAAAACCTGGCCTTGCACCTCATCTACATGCAGAATATGGACGAGGATATGCATCATAATATTTTACTTATGAAAAAGTCAACAAAGAAGGCTGAGGCAGAGAAGGTCCAGGCTGAGGTGGAAAAGAGAAAGCAGGTACAGAGTAAAACTGTCTTTAAAGTAAATAACTACCTACAGATGACAGTGGTGGTGTTGGAGGACGTGTTGCCTTGCCACAGGAAGGCTGCAGTGACTCAATCAGGGAACATCTGTGGGGATATTTTTTCCAAATAATTGAAAAAAAAGCCAGAAAACCCACAGACTTTTCTAAAACTGAGAATCCTCACCCCAAGATAGTGGCACTGCCCAGAGGTTTTTGATGAGCCTTGTAGCAGTCACTCTGCACTGAAGCAAAGGGGAAGTGGCAGGACAAAGATATTTAATGAAGAACTTTCATATGTTCAAGTCTCGAGAATTGTTCTGAGTCACAACGAGTTTCACAATGAAAAGCAAACTTTGAAGCTGAGCAGAGCTGGTTGGTGGCCTGGAGCTCCCTCTGCTGCCTTCTGCCTGCAGCACGGCGCAGGCTGAGAGTCACTAATGCAGATTGGATGCAAACAGTTGAAATCAATGGATTTAGATGTTTCTTTAAGAAAGGATTTAAAAACATAAATCATTAAGGTTCCCAGCTGCTGGGGAGGTGGCACGATACAATACGTGCTGACAGGAATGGATGTTGCTTCAGACCTGAATTGCTACTGCAAATAGAATAATAAAAAAAACAGCAGAAAAGGTCTCATTCTGTTGAAAGCTGTCACTGCTGCATCCGTGAGCCACTTGTATAGGAGTGGGAAAGTGTCAGCAGGAATCCAGTCTAACCCAGGTGCCAATGTAATTCCTTTTCTAGCCCATGTTATTCTTGTAGAATATAGTTGGTTAAGACTGGGATTATGTTACTCATCCTGAGCTGTTTGGCTCTTATTCTTTAGGACTTTCTTCTAGACCGCTTAACCAGAAAAGCGTACGAACTCCAAGAAGAGATTGCTCTGCTTGAAGCTCAGTTTGTGGCCCAGGCAGAGGACACAAAAGTAACTCGGCAAGCAGTAAATGAGGTAGGAGGGTGCTTTATTCACTTCTGGTTAGTATTTCCCTCTGTAAAGACTGGCCCCTTTGGCTCACGCTCACGTGGTATGTACAAAGTAGGCCAGAGTTGTATGGTTTATTTCTGCTTGGAGGAATGAAAACTTCTTGTTTTTCCCTCTCCCCCCAACTTTGTCACTGAGACTTGCCAGCAAATCACTTCCTCCTCCACCTTCTCAGTATTTTTCTTCCTGCAGACCTATGCTCTGTGGTCTGCTGTGACAATAACCCAGGCACACGTTAGCTGAAGCTGTTCCTGCCCAGGATGTTATGAACAGAATTTGTTTTTTTCAACGCAGTATAGATTCATCTCATCCAGCAACTCTCTCTTCCCTAGGCTTGTATGGAGGTACAGGCTATTAACATGGAGAAAAAGCGACTGATAAACTACTGGAATAGCAGCTTGGCTGGAATGAAGCAAAGAGATGAGGCCTATGTTGCCGCACAGGAGCTGCTGAGGTAGGGTGTCTGAAAACAGTCCCAGGAGAAGCCTCACATAATTTGGACAAGAGGGATTCTAAAAAGGACAGTGTGTCTCTGTCAAGTTCATTAATGTACGTGCAGGGTATGTCAGTCAGAACAAGTCTGCTGCTCTAAAGCACGTGACGATGTTGAGGATAAAAAGCACACTTCTTTGTTACTATTTTCTTTATTCAAAACACAACTCTCCCTAGAAATGTGTGGGGTATTTTAAGCTGTTTAGAGTTTTTCTGTTCTATTTTATTCCTTTAAAAGAGTTCCATCCCCTTTGCAACATCTCTCAATCCAAAGAGCTCAACATCAAGAAGGTTTTATCTGCCCCTTTTGGTTAGGGGTTTGTGATGCCTTTAGGAATCTTCAGGAAAGCCTTCCTATTGTTGCCAAAGGAAGTGTTTATTTGTTCTGGAGTCTTAAAGCTTGACTGGTTCTCTGTGAACAAACAATATGCTTTTATACGGTGGCATCCTGGTAAGAATGGGAGGTGGGACAAGTCTGTAGGAAAATGAATTCCTCCTTTCAGTCATTTCCTTTTAAATCTTAATGCCTCCATCCATCTTCTGATGACTCTGCACTGTCGCAGCAGACTAGCCTTTATAAAGATCTCCCTTCTTGGCCAGTTGTTGCTGCAATAGCATATTCAGCACACAAATCAACCCCTGTGGTGATTTTCCATTCTTTTTGCCCCTCCAGCAAGTACAGTCGTGACCTCAAGTCCCTAGAAATGGACATCCTTGGCTGTAGTAAATCGATCAGGAAAGAGGAGGAGAAGAATGAGATGCTTGTCAGCACCCTGAGCCGGTCACAGAACCATGCCAGCACGACAAAGAAACTGATTGCCCAGTGCCTTTCAGCACAGGAGGCCCTGAAGATTGAATTTAGCACCTATGATCGCATTCTGCATGAGACAGAGCAGGCCATCAATAGGACCAAGATGGTGAGAAGGGTCTATGGTAGAAGAATCTTTTAGAATTGGACTCAGGTATTTAATACCCTTCCCCAAACAATTGTAGTGATCTTGTCTCTGTCTTCCTTACTTTGTAGGACCAAGCTGCTCATCTGAATGAGTTGCTATTGATCATTAAGGATATAGAGAAAGGAACCGAGGTCAAAGAGCAGATGGAGAATAAAATTGTGGTAAAGCTTCAGGACCAGCTGATATCCAACAAAGCCACAAAGCACTTCTCACAGCTGGTTGCACAACTTCAGAGAAGAAAAACAGAGCTGGTATGGTATCTCTCCCATTTGGGAGGGCAGGGAAAGGAAACTGCTCAGAGCAGTGTTTCTCAAGCATGTTTTGTCAGTGTCTTCATTCTGGTTTTCAGGTCTGGAATTGAAAGCCTGCTGAGTTTGTGACTCCAATTTGGTTCTTCCAGTGTCTTATTGTAGGATTCTGGTGTATGTGAAATTGCTTGGCCAGAAAGGCCTGGCATATAATTTACTATTCCTTCTTTACTTAAAAAATGGGGCAGAATAATGAATCCTGGAAGTATTTACTATAAACTATTACCAGTACTTCTGTACTCCACATCAGACTAACTTAAGTCTCTGTGCTCCATCACAGAATGCAATATCAGCATGCTCTCTTTTCCCTGGTGAGGATTACAGTCCAGGGAACAGTCAAACCAGACCCACAGTTCTTTATGGCATGACAAGTTGCTCTCTTTGGGAGTGTACAACTGGTATGGATAGGAAAAGCTAGAAGACTCAGTGTAATATTTATCATATTGAGCTGTGTAGGCTGGCACTAATGCAACACGCTCACACCTCTACATTTCCATGTGTTACTTCAGCCTGCTCCTGGCTCTTTTAAATCGAGGGCATATCTTAAATAACTGGAAGACTTCCAGGGTTGGCTTCCATTGTGAGAAATTGTTAGGTGGGGTATGTGTGTGTCAGGTATGGTGGAGAAGGTACAACATAGCAATGTCCTACTACTGTTAGCCAGATAGAGACAGGCAAGGAAAATATGTGCAGAAATGAAGAGTGTGGTCTGTTAAAGGGGGTTGGGATGTTTAGGCTCCTTAATGCTTTCCAACAGCCTTATGGCAGAGGTAAATATTGCTATCTCCTGTCAACAGATGAGGAAGCAAAGGTACAGAGAGGGTAAGTGGCTTGCTTACGGCTTGTAGTACAGACCTGGGAGTAGAATCTAGAACCTGTGTTTGATAAGTGGGCATTACAAATCACTGAGTTGTTGGTGGTGACAGTAATTTGTTTTCTGTTTGTTGATATTCCCAGGAGCTGCATTTTTCCAAGGTTGAGAATGATATGGCCCAGGTTATTCTGAACACAACTCACACCACCTGCAGGCTGGCAGTGCTCCAGAAAACACTTTGTGAGCTGGACAAGGAAATAAATAATATCCATAATCTGGTCAGCTGCAGGCAACGAGAGATCGCAAAGCACAACCTCCTGGCTGAGAACAAGCGACGGGTCATCAGCCAATACAACAAGAGGTTGGAGGAGATTCTTTTTGAGCTGGGGGTATGAACTTCTTTGTTTCAGTCCTAAATTTGATTTTATTCTTTGTGGTGACCACAGATCCTTGCTAAATGTAACTGGTGGGTAGCTCACACTCGCCAGACATCCACACTGTGAGGTAAAAGCTGAGGTATTTAATGTAAGTGTTTGCATTTGTCAAACAGTTCTTAAGGTATGGGAAGAGGAGGTGGCATTAGGGAATTGTGCAATGAGGGTGTGCCTGATGAAAATAATGAATGGCATCGATACTCTGGGAGTAAATAGGATCTCCTTATGGAATCTGCAAAGGCTGACAAGGAGGAATGGAGTAGGCGGGGTGATTTAAGTCATTTGGTGGTGGCCCCGTTCAGGTGATATCCAGCTCTGTCCTTAGCACTGTGAGCCCTTTATGGATACGAATGTGAAAACGGGTGCTATGGCATACACTCTGCAAACTTGTATATGTCCAGATTAGATGCTGGGAGAGCTTAGGAGTTTGCCACAGAGTTTGAGAACCTTTAGGGCTTCTGTTGCATTTATTCCTGCAAGGTCAGGAATGATTGGTTCTATCCAACTCATGGGAAATGGAGGCAGAAAGTAACTGACTGACAAATTAACACTATAGCTGAAGTATTTAGTTGGCAGCTCAGCAGCTGGATGGGCTTTCTGCAATGGTGCTATAAAAAAGTGCTCCAGCAGGTTCTGCCTGATTTATCCCAAACCTTGCTCTTCTGCAGGGGCAAGAATTGGGACCACTAGAAATTGAGATTAACAAGCTGAATAAGGAGATAGAAGAATGCAATTCTGAGGTGATGACACTGCAGAAGAACTGGCTGAATCAGCAAAAAGAGCTGGTCAAGTTAACACGTGAACAGGAGGAGCAAATTGCCTCCTTGGATATGTTAAAGAAACAGTTGACCATAATGCAGCAGAAGAAACTGCGCACAGAAAGTAAGTCATTCCCCAGCTCTTCCTTAGGATGTTCATCCTTGAAGGGAGGAAAAAGGGAATGAAGGCCTGCAGGTGGGCGATGCTAGGCCTTCACCAAAGAATTCTCTCTGTACTCCTATACATGTGTGAGCAGTTAACACCAGTGTCTCCAGTGCTATACCCTGGGGTTGTGAGCCAGGCATCTGCTACTTTGTGTGTTATTTCCTCTAACAATTGATCCTGCTGTCTGAACTGACACAGTTACACCCTAGTGACCATGTAATGAGTTACACCTCTTTAAATCAAGTCTGTAAGTAGTTGTAGCTAAATGTCTCCCCCAGTGATAGCACTTTCCTCGGCCAAAACCAACTATGGTCTAATGGCGGCCTGTCCCCCTTTGCCTGTAGTCAGCCCAGTGCTCGAGAGAAGTTAAAGACATTTCTCTGTTTACCTGTAGATGAAATTCAGCAGGAAACAAAAGAACAGAAAGACATTGAACATCACATGAAGAACATGTACAATGACTTGATAAAGTTGAATGTGTTGATCAACAAGAATAACAGCAGCTACGAGGAGCTGCAGTGTAGCAACATAATCACAGAGAATGAGTTCATACGAGCTCTCAAGGTACAGAGGATGACATCTCATTTCCAGGCCTCAACCTCCCATGCAGATTGGAGGCAAACAGTGATCCTGTCAAACTTCCTGAGTCTGACAATGTCTTGTTGCTTTATGCTTCCCTGATCTAGGAAGCAGAAAAAGAAGCAGTTGAGATGCAGGAGAGGCACAGTCAGTTGTCTGAGGAGAAGGAAAGACTCCTGAACAGCGTGGTAGAAGCAGAGTAGGTACCAGAGAGGTTTCTACTTTGTGCCACAGTCTTTGAACTTTTGTATCTGTGTCCATGTTACCAGCACCAGCAAATGTGCTTCTGTCCTCCTTGGGGAGCATGCAAAGGATTTAATTAATTTTTGAAAGACAGAAACTGAAAGATGCTTTAGTCAGCCCTGGAACCAATGAGAGCTGAAAGATGTTGGCTTTAACGATTCCAGCCCACTTGCTTGTGCTGGATGTTGCCAAGGTCTGTGTGGGAATCTGTGTGCTCTCCCCCATGCCAGTAGCTCAGAGTGAGTGTGCTGCTCTGGGCAGGTAACCGGGGTCCAGCAGCCTTCTGGCAGTTTGGGCACGCTTGTTTTTACAGTCTTCATACCGTTTTGTGAGTAGTGGAGCTTCCTGTATGCTCTCACAGTGCTCGGCTCCTGCCCTTTTATATGTCCCATGCAGAAATCCTCAGTTCCTGCTGAACCATTCAGCTATGTTCAGAGTGGCTTTCAGGAGTGTGCACACAGAGAGCATTCTCCCTGTTTTTTACTAAGGCACTGCTTTCCCTTTCTTTCCTTGAAGGCATCAAATCATGCTATGGGAGAAAAAGATCCAGCTGACAAGAGAAATGCGAGCAGCAGTGGATTCTGTGACAGGAGAGAGCGAAATCACAGCCATGAAAATAGAGATTCACAGGATGCAAGTAAGCCTCTGGGAAAGAGGGCTGAGGAGCGGAAGCTGCTCACAGCATATTCAGCTTTGGTGTGCTAACATGTAAGGCAGGAGGTGAGAAACAGGCTGGAGAGGTAGGATCTTCCAGGCCGCAGCAGTACTGGAAATCTTAGCACCCTGCAGCCAGTCTGAATTAAATGCACCCAGCACGTGTGCCCTAGATGTGACTGTGTGCTGCATATCAGGCTGCAGCAGAGTGTGTTCAAAATGCTGTATGTG
The DNA here is from genome assembly GCA_009867235.2 of Psittacus erithacus. NCBI lineage: Eukaryota > Metazoa > Chordata > Aves > Psittaciformes > Psittacidae > Psittacus > Psittacus erithacus. The sequence continues at coordinate 56,221 of WYDI02024444.1, forward strand.
CCTCCTTCCTCTGTGACTCCAATTATAAGCAAACAAATGCTGATTACTAAACATTGCATCATCCTCGTCACGGGTTAGGGAAGTTGTCTCTCTTCTGGCAAAGCAACTCTTCCCTTTCGTTCTTGGGATGCTTCTGCTGCTGCTCTTGCTAATGAGTTCCAGTGAAGCAATTTGAAGGTTACTTTATACAAGTTGATAATCCAGCCTTCTGCCTTCCAGATCCACACAGGGCAAATCAGGTTTGGATTTAGAACAAGTTTGGCTTGCCAACACTCATGTGTCACATGTATCTGGTTCATGCTGATGGGATGGGCCACACAGGAGACTTCAGTGTGGGGCCATTTGTACACAGTTGTTATCAGCCTGTTTTGTATCATGACAAATGGCAGGTCCGCTACAGCCAGCTGATGAAGCAACAGGAGAAGATGATTCGTGAGATGGAGGCATGTGTTTCTCGTAGGGAGGCAGTAACAGCTCGTGGAGAGGGGCAGAAGACTGCAGATAAGAAACGTTTCACCAAGAGCGACTTCCACCGCAAGAAAGAGGAGCTGAGAAAAAAGATCAGTGAGACCCGGAAGGTGAGCAAGAAGGGCAGGGCTGTGAGAGCTTGTGGGCTATGGCCAATGTGTGCCTTGTCAGTAGCACCAGCACAGGAATTCTGGGAATATGGCTGGGAATGCAGCTGAGCTGTGGAACCAGAACCTGTCATTTCCTTATCTTCCCTTAACCAGAGTACTCAGGACTGTGACAAAACCATCCTGGAGCTGGAGAGCACCCAGGCCTCCCTCAATGCTGCTGTCTTCCAGAAGCAGGAGGAGGTGTGCAGGCTGCAGGCAGAGTCTGACGTCCTTGATTCGGATTCAGAACATCTTCGGAATGAGAAGCAATGGGTGAGCACATCCCCTTATGTTGCAGCATGTGAGCCAAACAGAACCTGCTGCTTTCTTCTCTGGCCACCTCCCTGTTCCTGTCTCATCATCACCCTGAACTGGGCACACTGGCATGGGCTTCCTAGAATCATAGAATAGTTAGGGTTGGAAAGGACCTTACGATCATCTAGTTCCAACCCTCCTGCCATGGGCAGGGACACCTCACACTAAACCATGTCATCCAAGGCTCTGAAGCAACACGAACTGAGCACATTTTGAGGGCTCATGGTGGACCTGAATGGATGCTGCAGTTGCATTCTCGTCAAGGCAGCATTCATCGGAAGGGTACTGTTTCTATCTTGAAAATATCTAGTATCAGCTTTCCTGTAGGAGCACCAGCTGTCAGCTCCGAGGATGTGACACATCTGAGAGCCAGCTCCAGGTCTTGAATGAGCTCCCATGAGGTTTTTGAGTTGGTAAAACCCTGTCCTAGCAAATTGCCTTGTATGCACTGGTGTTCCTCTGATGTACGGAGTTCTGTGACATGATGTCTGCAAGCCACAGAATGAGGCTGCTGCTTGGCTGTTAATGAGGGGGACTTCACAGCACTGGCCTTGAGCAGCCCTTCCAGTTCACAATGCAATGGTTACAGCAATCTCTCAGTTCTATGTGCAGCCTGCTGTCAAAACCATTTCCTTTCTGCTTTCTCAGAACCTTCTGCAGCTCGTGGCCCACCAGACCCGCCAGAAGCACCTGCAGGCACTGAAGGAAGGGAAGTACAGTCTGCTCTGCCGCTCTGAGCAAGCCTGGAGGAACGAGCAGCAGAAACTGCAGGCCCGGCTCCGCACCGTTCATGCCATCATCGATCGAGTCCAGCAGGAGCATCCTGAGCACCAGCGGACTCTGCAGTGGCTCGGCCGGTGCGTGCAATCCGGGCTGACCCCGCAGGAAGCCTGAGGGGCCCCAGCACCGGCTCCTGGTGTTTGTAAAGAAAGAAAGCCTGAATCAAGAACCGCTTTTGTTTGCTGCTTTGTACCTTTCACTTGTAACCACTTTCCCCTCTCCTCGGGCCAGCGGCGGCCACAGCGTCGCCTCCTCACCGGCGGCTGCCGCCCAAGCGCGCCGGCTCCGGGGTGGGGAACGAGAGGACGAAGGCGCTCCCTCGGTGCCGGTGCCGGTCCCGCCCCGGAGGCGGGGGCAGCGGTGACGCGCTCCGGGCCCGCCGCGCCTGCTGGGAGTCGGGGCCATGCAGGGGCTGGGGGTCGCGGTTGTCGCTCTGGTGGCGTTGCTGGTCCCCGCTGCGGGGCTCGGCGCCGGGGCCGCCGTCTGCGATGTGCCCCCGGGCAGCCGCTTCGACTGCGGCCCCGAGCGGCTGCTGGCGCGGGCGGGCTGCGAGGCGCGGGGCTGCTGCTACGTGCCCGCCGGCTCCGGCCCCGGCCCCCCCTGGTGCTTCTTCCCCCGCGGCTACCGCAGTTACCGGGCGGAGAACGTGACGGCCACCGGCAGCGGGTACACGGCCCGGCTCCGCCGCGTCGCCGCCAGCTTCCTGCCGGGGGACGTGGGCTGTCTGCGGCTGGACGTGCTGCTGGAGACCCCGACCCGCCTGCGCTTCACGGTGCGCTCTGGTGTCGCGATCCCCTGGTCCCAGTTCTTGATCCTGGTCCTCTGGTCCTGGTCCCCATCCGATCCCCCCTCTCTGCCTTGCAGCTGCGGGACCCGGCCCGGCAGCGCTATGAGGTGCCCTTGGACACACCACGGGTGAGTGGGCAAGTGGCCACCACGCTCTATGGGGTGCAGATCAACGAGGAGCCCTTCGGCCTCGTCGTTTACCGGCAGCATGGTGAACAGGTCCTGTAAGTGCCCATCCTGCCCTGAGCTTCCCAGGGGGATTTGGTGTGGAAGTGGGTCCTGACTCCGGTAAGGGAGGTGATGGGGTACTGGTAATGGCAGAAGGGAGGCAGCCAGCAGGGCTTTGCTTTGCCTCCCCTTTGGTTCAGTGGCTGGGAAGGGAAGCAGGAATCCCAGATCTGAGCCAAAACCTGGTTTTGTTTCACATGGTGACAAGCATCTGTGTCCCTGCCTGGCACTGGTGTGCTCCAGCTCCGTGCGTCCCTCTCCCTTGGCAGGCTCAACACCACGGTTGCGCCACTCTTCTTTGCCGACCAGTTCCTGCAGATCTCCACCTCCTTGCCCTCCCACTTCATCTCTGGGCTGGGTGAGCACCTGACGCCGCTGGTCCTTGACACAGCATGGACTAGAGTCACCCTCTGGAATCGGGACATGGCACCCATGGTATGGAGTGGGGCTGAGGGAGAGGGTGACGGCTCAGCTCTACTTGCAGGGGTGGCCCTGTGGTCTCTTATGTCTTGTCCTTGGCTGGGGAAAGGTGTCCAGCTGAGCTCAGCCCTGGGTAAGCCCATGGGCCAGGCTTTGTCCTGCTGGGGCCCTGCAAGGCTCTGAAGCTGCAGCCCAGGGCTCTTGCTCATGGCAGAGTTTGGCCAACTCAAGCAGCGTTTGAGGCTGCAGACCCAGGGTTTGCACCTCAAGGTCTCCTGGCTGGAGGCAAGGGGCAGGTGGGTGCTGTGTTGGGATCTTTGGTGGAGCCTCACCAGCACTGTGCTCTGCTCCAGCCCCAGGTCAACCTCTACGGCTCCCACCCTTTCTACCTGGGAATGGAGGACGACGGCTCTGCCCACGGTGTCTTCCTGCTGAACAGCAATGCAATGGGTGAGTCCCACGGAGGCGCCGGGCGCAGGCTCGGTGCCGTCCCCATCCCCACCTTGTTCCTCTGGTGCTTGTGGTTCCCCAGATGTGCTGCTGCAGCCCAGCCCGGCCCTGACCTGGCGCACGACAGGTGGGATCCTGGACTTCTATGTGTTCCTGGGCCCCGACCCCAAGAGCGTGGTGCGGCAGTACCTGGATGTCGTTGGTAGGGCTGAGCTGTGGTTTTGGGGCACGGGTGCTCCCGGCATGGCTCTGCTGGGAGCAGTGTGGTGGAGGGGGCTGCAGGGATCACGATGCTTGGCCATCCCTGATCCCATCTGTCCATCACTTGCCCTCCCGGCTTCCAGGGTTCCCCTTCATGCCCCCGTACTGGGGCCTGGGCTTCCACCTCTGCCGCTGGGGCTACTCCTCCACTGACATCACCCGGCAGGTCGTGGCCAACATGTCGGCAGCTCGCTTCCCCCTGGTACGTCTTGGCTGCTCCCCAGAGCCTCTGCCCAGAGCAGCCATAGCGGGGCTAAGGGGGAGCCCCATGGGGTAGGCTTCCCTGCTCCTCCCTGAGCACCGGTGCCATTGCCCGCAGGATGTGCAGTGGAACGACCTGGATTATGCAGATGCCAAGAGGGATTTCACCTTCAACAAAAGAAGCTTTAAGGACTACCCGGAGATGGTGCGGGACTTCCACCACCGTGGGCTGAGGTACATCATGATCGTGGTGAGTGACCCCCCGGTTGTGTCAGTGCTCCCAGCTGCCCCCAAGGGTGGTGATGGAGCTTCCTCACAGGAGAGTGGAGGCTGTTCCCTGCCCTCGCTGGTGAAGCCCCGGCTCTGTGCCCTGCCAGGATCCTGGAATCAGCAGCTCGGGGCCTCCCGGCACCTACAAGCCCTACGATGAGGGACTGAAGCGGGGCGTGTTCATCCAGAATGCCACAGGACAGCCCCTCATTGGGAAGGTGAGTGTAGGGAGGGGGCTTGCGTGGGGTCACAGCAGCAGGACCAGGAGCTGAAGGGCACAGGGCAGTGGGTGGTCAGTGGCACATGAGGGCCGTGGGGCTTTGCCTGTTGCTGCCTCCCTTCCGCAGGTCTGGCCAGGCCCAACGGTCTTCCCAGACTTCACCAACCCAGAGACTCGGGAGTGGTGGCACGACATGGTGAAGGACTTCCACGACCAGGTGCCCTTCGATGGCATGTGGATTGTGAGTGGTCCCGGCAGAGCTCCCGGCTGCAGCTCTCTGCATCCCACCCTGCATCTCTGCTGGGTCCTGGAGCTGCAGTGAGGACATCCTGTCCTTTCCCTCCCGCCCCAGGACATGAATGAGCCATCAAACTTTGTGGAGGGCTCTCAGGACGGCTGCCCCAACAATAACCTGGAGCATCCCCCCTATGTGCCAGGTATGCGAGCAGCACCAGCCCCTGCTCAGGGTGGGAGCACCGGGAGGACCCTGGGGGGTGCTCTGACCCTGAGCAGGCTCTGAGCTCACCCTCATCAGTACCTCTCCCATGTAGGTGTGTTTGGAGGACGCCTCCAAGCTGGGACCATCTGTGCTTCCAGCCAGCAGTACCTGTCCTCCCACTACAACCTGCACAGCCTCTATGGGCTGACCGAGGCAATCGCTTCCCATGAGTAAGCCTGTGGCTCCTGCTGCAGCTGCTGCTGTCCAGGAGAAGCGGATGCACATCCCAGGGGATGCCAGAGCTGGGAGAGAGACTCCTCCTTAGTGGGCAGCTTGGGCATGGGGAAGGCATTCGATGGGTGGGTGAGGGTTTGGTCTGTAATACAGTAATGGGCTGAGGGCTCATGTCCTGTGCACTGTCTATGTCACCTGCCCCATGGCCACGGTGGCACTGGGTGTCTGCCCTGGCACATGCAAGCCTCATGCTGCTGCTGGGAGCTGCTGAGCCCGTTTCCTGGCTGGGCAGTGCTCAGTGGGGCCCATCCTGCCCGCAGTGCGCTGTTGAGGGTCCGGGGCACGCGCCCCTTCATCATCTCACGCTCCACGTTCGCTGGGCATGGGCGCTATGCAGGGCACTGGACTGGGGATGTCGGCAGCAACTGGGAGCAACTCTACTACTCCATACCAGGTAGGCTGCAGGGTGCTGGGGCTCCATCTCCCCTGCACCTCCTCCTCAGGCTCCGTACCCCAGCACCCCGATATCCCCTGCGCCTGCCCTGCAGAGGTGCTGCTCTTCAACCTCTTTGGGGTGCCGCTGGTGGGTGCTGACATCTGTGGCTTCGCGGGCGACACATCGGAGGAGCTGTGCGTGCGCTGGACCCAGCTGGGCACCTTCTACCCCTTCATGAGGAACCACAATGACCACGGCGCTCGGGTGAGCACCTGGAGCCCCCGTCCCGTTGGGCAGCACATGCTGCGGGGTGTCCATCCCGAGTCCCTAAAAGGCACCTGCGCATGGTCTGAGCATTCCCCTTCGTCCTCTCCCCTGCAGCCGCAGGAGCCATATGCCTTCAGCCCCGCTGCCCAGGCCGCCATGAGGACCGCCCTCCAGCTCCGCTACTCCCTCCTGCCCTTCCTCTACACCCTCTTCCACCGGGCTCACTCCGCTGGGGAGACGGTGGCACGGCCCCTGTTCCTCGAGTGAGCGCGGGTGCCCCTGGCTCGCGGAGGGGGGTGAGGGTCCCCCGGTGCTGCACTGCCCCTCCCTCCTTGCCCAGGTTCCCCCAGGACCGCAATACGTGGGCTGTGGACCGCCAGCTGATGTGGGGCGCGGGGCTGCTCGTCACACCCGTGCTGGAGGCCGGGCAGACCAAAGTCAGCGGCTACTTCCCAGCGGGGACGTGGTACAGCCTCACAGGGGTGGGTGCTCCCCCTCCATCCCCGGTGGCTGCACCAGGGCTTTGCTGCAGGGCCCCATGTGCATTCCTGTACCCCACTGCTGGTACCAGCCCCCCCCAGGGCTGTGTTGAGGACTTGTACCTCACACACCTTCACTTGTGGCCATTCGAGGACCACAACATGGGGCGCCAGCACCCTGCACCTGTTGCTTCCTCTTCTCGTTGTCATTTAGGACTCCACCATCCACAGCAAAGGGCAGTGGATCCTCCTGCCTGCTCCCCTGGACACCATCAACGTCCATGTCCGTGCAGGGCACATCCTGCCACTGCAGGTGAGTCCCCTCCACGCTGCGGTGACAGGCGTGGGGCAGAACACTGACCCCAGAGCAGGTGCTGCCGAATGGACCCGCGGTGTCCGGCTGGGCTGGGGCAGAGCTGCTGCGGCAGCACCCGGAGCTGAGCCCAGTCCTGTGCCCCAGGAGCCCGCGTTCAACACTGCCGAGTCCCGCAAGAAGGGCATGGCCTTGGTGGTGGCGCTGACACCGGGCGGCTTTGCCAGGGGAGACCTGTTCTGGGATGATGGAGAGAGCTGGCAGAGCTTTGAGAGAGGCGACTACACCGAGCTGCTCTTCCTGGCCACGCACGTGAGCGATGGGGGTGTCTGGGCATGGGGGTTCACTGCCATATGTGGGTCCTGGTGACATGGGTCACGTGTGGTCATGGGCAGCACCGTGCCCTGGTGCAGCTGAGCTGGGTTGTGCCAAAAGTGCCAGGCTGAGCGGCAACAGCACTGGTGGAGCCCAGGAGTCCCCTGTAGGAGCTTTAGGAAGGAAAGATGCTGTGCCAGGGAGGTGGCTGCTCTCTTTCTGCACCAGTAGTGCTGTGCAGCCTCACAAATGGCTGTGCCATGCTCTGTGATGGCAGAGCACCCGTTGCCTCGGGCTGGGTGCCCTGCATGGGGCAGCACATGTTGAAAAGCCCTGGGTGCCTGTGGGACCCGGGAGCATGGAGATGGCCTTGCTGTCCCCGCAGGGCGCCGTGCTCAGCCAGCTCCTGCGAGCGAGCGCCCACCTCGATGGGGTCCTGCTGGAGGCTGTGACCGTGCTGGGTGTCACCAGCCCTCCCCGGCAAGTCCTGGCCAACGGTGCCCTCGTGGATGACTTCTCCTACCGTAGCGACACCCAGGCGAGTGCTGCCAGCCGGGGGCCCTGGGCTCCATCTGTTTCTCCCTGTGCTGACCCTTCCTTCTCCCCCAGGTGCTGAGAATCCCCGTGTCGCTGCCCATGTGGGAGCAGTTTGTGATCAATTGGTCCTGAGCCCATGCTGGATGCACCAAGCTGCTCCCTTCTGCTCTGGGGCCAAATCCATACCATACAGCGCAGCTTTGGCTTCCCTCCTGGCTAACAGGAATTAGCAGGGTATAGATTGGACTTGCAGCGGGGGTCCTTGCACACCCCACCGGGGACAGAGGAACCCTCATCTGCAAAACAGGGGGAAAAGACCCAAGTGCCTTGTGAGCCAGCAGCGCTCTTCAGTGCTGCGCTGGTGACCAGTCCGGAAGCTCTGGCTGTGCTTTGGGGGAGTGGGATCTGCACAGGGGGTGAGGGAGCTGTAATAAAGCTGCTGTTTGCTGGGAGCAGCCCAGGCCTTGTCTGTGCCCCTCTGCTGCTGCCTGCCCTGGCTCAGCAGCCCCTGGCTGGGCATCCCCCATCCCTGCCTGGGAGCTGATGGGGACATGCTCAGCTCTGGGTAAAAACAGAGACCTTTCCCCCAGAGGCTTTATTGAGGAGCAACTTGTCCCTCTGGCTCCTATGGGTGAGGTTAAAGGAGCCATAGGAGTGAGATTCAAAGATGCCTGAATGCTCCAGGGCCAGACAGTGTTTGTGATGCAGAGCAGAGGGATCCCCCAGGGATGTGGGACCAGCCCAGCTGGGACCCTGCTCACAGCTGTCCCATGGCAGCGGGGATACTCACAGCTCGTTGTGCAGTGGCCGGCACTGGGGGCTCAGCTTCTCCTCCAGGACGGCATCAGGGGCACACACCCAGGGGTCCCCCGTATCCCACTGCCACTTCAGGAGTTGCGCACGGAGCAGCTGGACGATGGGAGCATAGCGGGGATCTGGGGCCAGGTTCTGGCTCTCCGTGGGGTCAGTGCTGCAGTCAAAGAGCTCCCAGCGGTCTCTATAGTAGTACTGGTGCAGGGTCTTGTTCCAGTGGGTCTGCTGCCCAGCCCTGGTGCGGTTGAGCAGGTCTTGGAAAGTGGGTGAGACGTAGAAGTCCTGGTCGATGGGGAAGGGCATCTTGTAGTTGAGGTTGTGAATGAGGCGGAACTGCTGATGCTGGATGGCTCGCATGGGGTAGTACATGGTCACCTCGTGGTGGCTCTGGCTGCTGAAGGTGGTGTCCCAGGGCTGCTCTGACTCCAGCGCTGGCAGGAGAGACTTCCCAGTGAGATGCACCCGCTTTGTGCCAAAGATGCTGTAAGAAGGGTAGGGGATGGAGAACCAGTCCAGAATGGTCGGCGTCAGATCTGGAAGGGAAGAGAAGGGTGAGAGGTGTCGTGGTTTAAGCTTAGTCCTAAATTAGAAAAGCTGTAACCTGCTTGTTCCCCACCCCCCCCAACTCCCGGGGGAATGGGGAGGAGAATCAAAAGAATGTAACTCCCTCGGGTTGAGACAAGAACAGTCCAGTAACTGAGGTATAACACAAACCGCTGCTGCTGCCACCAATAACAACAATAAGGGAAATAACAAGGGAAGAGAATACAATCACCACTCGCCGATCGAGCAGAGAGAGCGAGCTAGCCCTTCTGGGTATCTCCCAGTTTACATCCTGGGCATGATGTGCATGATGTGCATACCAAAGAGGTATGGAATACCTCTTTGGGCAGCCTGGGTCAGGTGTCCTGCCCCTGCTTCCTGCCGGCTTCCCCTCCTCCCAGGGCAGAGCATGAGGCTCAGAAAGTCCTTGATCAATTGTAAACAATCTAAGCAGTAGCTACAAACATCGGTATTATCAGTGCTGTTCCCAGACTGAAAGTCAGAAACACAGCACTGCACCAGCCACTAAGAAGGAGAAAAATGACTGCTACTGCTGAACCCAGGACAGAGGAGAAAACACAACCCCAGAGGGGGGCAGAAAGGTCCCCGGGATCTGCTGCCACATGGGCTGCTGGTGGTCCTGGGGTAGCATCCTTGTGGGGGACCCTGCTGTTCTTCATCCTTCCTCTCCCTGCCCAGGGCTGTGCCAGTGCCCAGGGCTGCAGCCTGTCCTATGGGACAGGACCCCAGGTTTTGGTACTGGGAGGATGGGGACTAGCTCTGCAGGACTCTGCTCCCTTACCCAGGAGGCTGGCGAAGGCCTGGCTGACCTGCCCCCAGCGCTCCCTGTGCTCCGGGGAGGAGATCAACAAGGGCTCGGCTGTGCCCGACTGGTAGAGGTTGGTCCTGCCGCCGGGGAAGGGGATGCCATTGTCGGAGGTGTAGATCACCAGTGTGCTGTTGTGGAAGCCAGCGTGGCGCAGCTCCTCCAGGACCAGCCCGATCCCTGAGGATGGATGGAGGGGCAGAGATGAGGAGGGGCAGGAGGGACGGCAGCACTCACAGCACCAGCATGGCCCCATGGCTCCCACCTTGGTCCATGCGCCCAATGGTTGTGTACTGGGCTGCCAGGTCCGCCCGAGCAGCCGGTGTGTCCGGAACAAAGTGCGGGACCTAAACGGCAAAAGGCAAAGTGGCCACCACAGGAAGGCTGTGGGTGCAGCGCAGTGGCCTCTGCCAGCTCCCACCCGTGGCACTGATGGCAGTGACTGGCTCCATCAGAGGCTGCTGTTGCGCTCAGCCCCTGTGCAGTCCCATATAGCCACATGCAGCCCCATACAGCACCACGCAGCCTCACAGGCCCTCACCTGCACTTGCTCTGGGCGGTAGAGCTGTGGCTTCCAGTCGGGAATCCAGCCCATGCCGCTCTCTCCACTGCCGAAGTTCTCACAGAAGGCCCCGTACTGGGGCTGGGAGTGCCCGCAGCGGTGCGGGTCGTGGAAGGCGACGTAGAGGAAGAAAGGCCTAGAGATGAAAGGGTGGAGGTGGAGGCAAAGGGCTGCCCACATGCCCGAGACCTTCCCTGTGCTGTGCAGGGGGAATCTGGGGTTGGCAGGAGGACTCCTCCCTAATGTGGGCTTCTGGATATGGGGCAACCCAGGGACAAGGTCTCCCAACGGGACATGGACACACGTCTTCAGCAAAGTGGGTTTTCCTCTTCTGTTTCCCTCTCCTCTCCTGCACCCCCCTAGCAGCCTGTCCCAGGGACATAGAGCCCATCACCTCTCATCCTGGCTCTGCAGGAACCGCCGGACAAGCGCTTTGATTCGAGTGATGTTTCTCCCGACCTGCAAGACCGAGCTGTTCTCCTCCGTGTAGGCAAAGTCGAAGGGATAGACGGCCTCAGGCCCAACGTGCTTCTTCCCAATTATGCCTGCAAGAACATGTGCTGTGCCAGAAGCCAGGGGAGGACACGGGCTGCTGCGGCTCCTCTGCTCCAGCACCGGCTGTGCTCAGCCAACGCTGGGGAGAGTGGAAGCTGCCACCGGCTTCCCCAGTCGTCTCTGCCTGTTGCATTTCCACATTTGGCTGGAAAATGGGACCCAAGCAGGACCACGCTGCCCCAGGTCACAGGCCTGGGTGTTTGGAAGTGGAAGTTTGGGTAAAGCATGAGCCTGGCATGAACCTGAGAACCAGGAAGGAGAAGGATGAGGAGAAGAAGAAAAGCTGAGGTGTGATGAGGGTGGCAACAGAGCAGTGGCGGGGGGAAGCGAAGCGAAAGCCAGGGGTTGGCACAGAGCATGGGCACAGGTCCTTGGTGGCTGTCACTTGCCCTGGGTCCCTACCTGTCCGGATGCGTGCTTGGCGGAGCAGCTGAGGCAGGCTGCGCACACTATCGAAGGAGTTGAAGTGGTGCACACCCTGGTGCAGCCCGTACATCCCATTCTGGTGCTGTGGGCAGGGGAGATGACAGAGTTGGATGATGCCTCTGGGCCTGGCCCCAACACAAGCCCAGCTGTGCACTGTGACTGCATGCGTGGGGAGCAGGTCCCAGGGGGCTGGGAAGAGGGGATGTCAGCGGGCACGGGGGGGGTGGCCAGATCCTGACTGTGCCACAAAGCCAGCTCTGGTCATCCCTGACCCCTGCTGTGCCTGGATGCCAGTGCGTGCGGGTGCCCTACCTGGGGCAAGCCGGTGAGGATGCTGGCCCGGCTCGGGGAGCAGCTGCTGACGGAGGTGAAGGCGTTCTGGAAGAGCACACCGCGCCGGGCCAGCGCGTCCAGGTTGGGGGTCCGGATGGCCGAGTTGTTGTAGGCGCCGCTCTCGAAGCCACCGTCGTCTGCTGCAGTGGGAGGGGTGCGGGGTGAGCTCTGGGCACCGGGCCCGGTGACTGATGACACCGAGAGCATCCCTGGAGGGGCCGGTGCAGACGGGGGCCGGTGCCGTGGTGACCGTCCCGGCACAGAGGGGCTGCGGTGGGACCCCGGGGCCGGCCCTGCGCTGCCTACGGGAGCAGAGGTTCCTCTCCGCGGACCCGGGACCGGCTCCAGGGCTCCGGCGGCCGCACTCACCCAGGAGGAGCAGCACATTGCGGGCCGGGGCCGGGGGCCGGGCTCCGCAGGTCCGGAGCGCCACCAGCAGCAGCGCCAGCGCCCAGGGTCGCATGGCACCGGCGGCGGCACCGGCGGCGGCACCGGCAGCGGCGGCGGCACCGGCACCGACAGCGACAGCGGCACCGGCAGCGGCGGGGCTCGGCGGCTCCTCCGGCCGCCCCGGCTCCTCCTCTGCCCCGGTCACATGAGGCAGTCCCGGAGGCTCAGATCCGGCCCGGGCGGGGCTCCGCTGTTGGGAGCGGGTCCGGAGCGCGCTGGCGGCTGCCCGGCGGGGAACAGCGGCGCGGCCATGGCAGCCCCGGGGCCCCTGCAGCGCGGCGGCTGCTGCCCGTGCCCGGCGGCGCGGCGGCGGCTCCCGGTGCTGCTCTGGCTGCCGCGGTACAGCCCGGCCTGGCTGCGGCTCGACCTGGTGGCCGGGCTCAGCGTGGGGCTCACGGTGGTGCCGCAGGCGCTCGCCTACGCCGAGGTGGCGGGGCTGCCGCCCGAGGTGGGTGCCGCTGCCCGGAATCCCCTCCCGAGCGCGGGCGAGGCCGGGCGGCCCCGGGCTGTCCGGTGCCATCGCCCGTGCCCCAGGGCAGGAGCCCGCGGGCGCCGCGGGTGCGCTGGGCTGTGGAGGGAGCCCGGCCCCCCGCATCCCGCAGGGCTCCGGGTGCCCCGCGTTGTGCCAGCGCTCCCTTTGTCCCTGTGCAGTACGGCCTCTACTCTTCCTTCATGGGCTGCTTTGTGTACTGCTTCCTGGGCACAGCCAAGGACGTGACGCTGGGTCCCACGGCCATCATGTCGCTGCTTGTCTCCTCTTACGCGTTCCATGAGCCTGTGTATGCCATCCTGCTCACCTTCCTCTCTGGCTGCATCCAGCTGGCCATGGGGCTCCTGCACCTCGGTGAGATGCTCTTGCCGTGCAAGGGTATCTGCCTGTAGCTGTCCCCCCACCCCCTGTGCTCTCTAGGACACCGGGGTTGTCCTGCTGCCGCTTGTGACAGCTCTGAGTGTGTGCGAACACCCTGTCCTCCTTGTCGGGCCAGCAGCGTGCTCACTGCTGCCCATCCTGTGCAGGTTTCCTTCTGGACTTCATTTCCTGCCCGGTCATTAAAGGGTTTACATCAGCTGCTTCCGTCACCATTAGCTTCAACCAGATCAAGGTAGGACCTGCTGCTCTGCCCTGGCCACCTCACCTGCCCTCTCCTAGAGCTGTGATGTTTAGCATCGGGCTGGGTGATGGGCTCAGTGCAAGAGCAAGGAGCCCCAGAGGGGCCCTGGTTTCCCCCCGACAGCAGTTCTGGTGGCTCCATGAGCGCTGTGCTCTGAGCAGACCAAGCCCAATGCACCCTCTGCTTGTGGCCAGCCGGCGGCATCCAGGACACCAGGAAACCCAGGACACTTGATCTGGCCACTTGCAGGGGATGCTGGTGATTCTCTTGTCGGGGTGGGTTTGCAGCTCCACCGGTCCCTCGCTGGCCCCTCAGGGACCTGAGGCTCTCTGGGGCTGCAGTGCTTCCTCTGTGGTTAACCAAAATCAGAGCCTCCGGGAGGTGGTGTCAGGCGCTGGGAGCCAGCGGCCGATGTTGGCCAATGGCTGTGGTTGCAGCGGGGCTGCTGTGAAAGAGCTGGGCCCTGGCTGCTGCTCCAGCGCGGTGCAGGGGCATGGTTGGGCTCTAAGGGCTGGGAGAGCTGCACAGGAGGGGTTCGGGACAGGGTGGAGGCACCTCAGGGCCTGGGAGTGGGTTAAAAATCAGAGCCCTGTCTGCACACATCCTGCAGGTAAAGGGCTGTTGTGGGGTGCATGCAGAGGCATGGGATGGTTACTGAGCAGCATTCCTACCAGCAGCACCAACACTGTGTGTGTGCCACGGCCCTGGGCAGGGCTGAGCCTCGGTGCTCCTGACAGTCGCTCCATGGCACCAGGCAGCTTAGGTGGTGCCAGGCTTTCACCAGGCAGCTTGGGTGGTGCCAGGCTTTCACCAGGCTTTGCCTTCCCATAGAACATCCTGGGGCTGCGGGGGATCCCTCGGCAGTTTTTCCTGCAGGTGTTTGAGATGCTGCGGAGGATCGGGGAGACCAGGTCAGCACTGTTCCTGCTCCGTCCCTGCTCCGTCCCTGCTCCATCCCTGCTCCGTCCCTGCTCCGTCCCTGCTCCATCCCTGCTCCGTCCCTGTTCCGTCCCTGCTTTATCCCTGCTCCATCCCTGTTCTGTCCCTGCTCCATCCCTGCTCCATCCCTGCTCTGTCCCTGCTCCATCCCTGCTCCGTCCCTGCTCCATCCCTGCTCTGTCCTGCTGCAGTTGTGGGGTCTCGGGCTCTGTTGCTTCACCCCTGTCTCTGGGGGTCCCCCCCTTCCCTCCCCTGCTGTCCTCCCAGAGGTGCCACATTTTGCTGGTGGGGCAGAGGTGCTGGCAGCATCCCTGCAAGCTCTGCACCTCCCTGGGGATCCGCTCTTCCTCCCGCGGGGCTTTGGGGTAGCTCTGCCTGTGCCCCGCAGCGCTGATGTGCCTGTTGCAGGGCTGGGGACGCTGTCCTGGGGCTGGCCTGCCTGGCCGTGCTGGCGGGGCTCCGGGCCATGAAGAGCCACCTGCCCCGAGCTGCCCGTGTGGAGCCGCTGCCTGTCAGGGTCAGCTACCTCATCGTCTGGACCACCACCACGGGTGCGTTACCCACCCTCTGCCTCTCTCCTCCTGCTGCCATTCCTCCTGGGGTCTTGTCTCTTTGGGGCAAGGGAGAGACAGCCCCAAACTGGTAAAGCCCCAGGTCAGCAGGAGCTGAGAGCTGGAGGTGGGTCAGGGAGGGCAAAGTCCCAAGGATGGTCCTACTGCTGTGCATGCTCCTTCCTGAGGCTTGGGAGACCCCAGCAGCCTCGTACCCACCTGCTGCTGCCCTGGGCAGGTTTTCATGGTTGCTCTCTCACTGCAGCACGCAACGCCCTCGTGGTCCTCTTTGCTGGCCTGGTTGCTTACTCCTTCCAGGTGATGGGCTCCCAGCCATTCACACTCACTGGCAGCATCCCCCGGGGCCTCCCTGCATTCCGGCTGCCGCGCTTCTCCATGACTACACCCAACGGCACCATCCCCTTCTGGAGCATGGTGGAGGTGGGTGCCAGGCTGGCTGGCAGAGGATGGGCTCCCCTTGGGCTGCTGCCCTCTGACTCTTGCAGGCATTGGCTCCCTGTGCAGCGGGAGGAGGCTCTGCTGTGGGGTGACCCTCATCCCTCTGTGCAACACTGACCGTGTCCTCTCCCCCAGGACATGGGGGTCGGGCTGGCCGTGGTGCCACTCATGGGCCTGCTGGAGAGCATTGCGATTGCCAAGGCTTTTGGTATGGCTGCACCAGGCTCCTGCGCCTGCGCTGGCACGAGGGGTGTCTGCAGGGGTGTGGGGACCCGGGAGGGTGCTGGTCCCATGGGGGTACTGGGAGAGATCGGGCTGCCCATGCTGAGCCTGGTTCATAGTGTGGGGTGGCAGGAGGGGTCCGTGGGGGGCTGCTGACCCCCTCCCTTGGCCAGGCAGCTCCCCTATCGCTGACTTGGGAGGGGGCCGGGGGGTCCCTGTGTTGTGTGTGGGATCTAAGTGTTGGGGTGCTCCTGCTCCCAGGGGTGCTGGGAATGGACCCATGGCTGTCTCCATGTGCGTGTGCCCATGGGAAGCTCAGGGCAATGTCACTCATCTCCTTTCAGCCTCACAGAATGATTACAGGATTGATCCCAACCAGGAGCTGCTGGCTATGGGTAAGAGACTGCTTGGAACAGGAGGGGTGGGGATGCAGCCCGAGCACCACTGTTTGTCCCACAGCCCCTGGGCTGTCAGAGATCCCCAACCCAGCAGTCCTACCTCTGCCTGAGGATTCACCTTTCTTACCTTGCCTGCTGCCCCACCCTAGGCCTTTCTCACAGCTTAGCAATTTCCGGAGCAGCCTGAGTGCAGCTCACACAGCTGGATGGGCTCTGGTCCGGCCCTGGGTACCTGGATGGGCTCTGGTCCGGCCCCAGGTACCTGGATGGGCTCTGGTCCAGCCTTGGGTACCAGCCCGGGGATGCAGGAGGTGATGACAGGGGCACAGACCCATCTCATGGCCCTGTGCAGTGCCCCTCTTATCTGCTGCATCTCCAGCCCCTCTCCATCCCCACTGCAGGCTTCGCCAACATCCTGGGCTCCTTCGTCTCATCGTATCCCATCACGGGCAGCTTTGGCCGGTGGGTAGTAGGAGCCCCGGCCCTCCCCTCGCTGGGGCTCTGTGACACCTCGGGTGGGAGGTTGTGCAGAGCCCGACGTGTCGCTGGGCTCATGTGCTGGAGGCTGGGAGCTCCTGTTTCTGCCAGCGGGGTTCTCCTGCTGCTGCATGGGCGGCGCTGGCACAGCCGGGCCCAAGGCACTGCTCTGCGTTTCAGGACAGCGGTGAACGCGCAGTCGGGTGTCTGCACCCCCGCGGGAGGGATCGTCACAGGTAGAGCCCCACCATGCCATGGGCTGCTCTGCGGGTCCCCGTGCCCCGCGCCCCCAGCACCCTGCGCATGGGGGCCCATGGCTGAGGGACTCCCCATGTCCCACAGGCGCCCTGGTGCTGCTCTCGCTGGCGTACCTCACCTCGCTCTTCTACTACATCCCCAAAGCGGCGCTGGCCGCTGTCATCATCTCGGCTGTGGTGCCCATGTTTGACGCTGGGATCTTCAGGACGCTCTGGCGGGTTAAGAGTGAGGGCACGAGTCAGGGATGGTTCATCCCCCGGGGCAGCCCGGCTCTGCCTGTGCCCTGTGCCACAAGGACAAGGTGCAGGTGGTCCCTCTTGCAGGGCTGGACCTTGTGCCCCTCTGTGTGACGTTCCTTCTCTGCTTCTGGGAGATCCAGTACGGCATCATGGCCGGAATGCTGGTCTCAGGGATTCTCCTGCTCTATTCCATTGCCAGGCCCCCCATAAAGGTGGGATTCAAACCTCCCCTTGGATGCAAGGAGGACGATGCTTTGCTTTGTTGCAGGGGCACAGCCCCAGGCTACCTGTGACTTGTTCCCTTGTACCGGGGTCTTGCTCAGGTGTCAGTGGTGGCGGATGGGGACATGCTCCTTGTGCAGCCATGGAGCAGCCTGCACTTCCCTGCTGTTGAGTGCCTCCGGGATGCTGTGTGCAGCCATGCTCTCACAGGTACAATGCTCCCGGGCCCACTGATCCTCTCCCAGGAACCTGGTTGTAACCTGGTACTCAGCTGGATCACTTCTGCCCACTGCTGTCTCACCCCTTCCAGGCACAGCTCTGGCTTTAAGGGCTTTGTTCCCTGGGCTGGTCATGTCTGGACTTGTCATCAGGAACGTGACCATGTGCTCTTTGTCCAGCAGCATCTCCACCACGCTCCATCATCCTGGACTGTTGCCACATCAGCAGTATCGATTACACAGTGGTAGTGGGGCTGGCAGAGCTGCTGCAGGAGCTGCACAAGCACGGCCTCTCACTGGCCTTCTGTAGCCTGCAGGTACGTGGGGTGCAGCCTCAGCTAGCTCCATGCTGGGTCCTTCTGCCTCTCCCTGCACCAAGGCCCCAGCTCTGCTCTCCAGGGTAGGACCTGTGCTGGCCCCTGGCACCTACCCTGAGGATGCTACTGCCTCTGTGCCTTCATCCCAAAGAGGTGGAGGCTTCAGGTCCTGAGCCCAGCTGTGGGAGGAAGGGTGGTGGCATCCTCTGCCCTGGGCCGGCTGGGGGGCTCGCAGCCCCTGTATAAGGGAAGTGGCCAGCAGCAGGCTGCCCCAGCCCAGGTTTCTCTGCCTTCAGGACCCTGTTCTCCAAGTCCTGCTCTCTGCAGACTTAGAGGGCTTCCAGCATTTCCCCAGCCGGGAGGAGGCAGGTGAGGCTCTGGGCTGCCCCTGGTGCTCTCCTGGGGCTGGGACCCCAGGCTGCTGCTGAGCAGGGGGTCTGGAAGATGAACAGGGAAATGTGACCTTTGTCAAGCCCCAGAGCTGCCGTGCACAGCCCCTGCTCCCTCACCCAGCCCAGGCCCCAGTTTTACTGTGCAGTGTGAGGCCAGAGGGGCTGGAACATCCTTCTGGGGTCAGCTGTCCCAGCTGTGTCCTTCCTGCCTCCCTGTGCCCCATAGCAGCGCCCTCACTGCAGGGCAGAGAAAAGTCCTTGACTTACGGTAAACTCTGCCCAGAACATCCATGTGTTATCAGCATTGCTCTCATCCTGAATCCAAAACACGGGACAGGGAAGGAAATTAACTCTATCCCAGCTAAAACTGTCTTGTTTCTCCCCATCTCCCTGGATCAGAGCGGTGTGGAGGAATGGAGCCACAGGGCAGTGGGGCAGCCCCCAGCACCAGCACCAGCACCAGCCAGAGCTCACTGCTGCCCACGGGGCTCATCCAGTGAGTGGTGACACCAACACGCCAGTGACATCCTGCACTGTTCCAGAGGTCCCGCTGGTCCCACCCGGCTGCTGGAGCTTGGGCACCTCTAGGACAGAGAGTCCATGGAAGGCATTAGTGAGGGAAAACCATTCCCTATCCCAGTCATTGGGAAAAGCCATCCCTCCTCCAGGCCTTTCCCCATCCTCAAAGCTGCCAGCTTTTCAATCAGCTGTTTTAGTTCTGGAGAGTTTTCTTATTCTGGGATATTCTATGCTTCGATGATTCAGACACTGAACTGTGATGCAGAGTGTGCTCGGGGCAAAGCAAGCTCCAAGGGTGCTGGTGCTGCCCTCCTGGGCCATGGGCGTGCTGCAGCTCTCACCCTCACGCTGCTGGGAGATGAAAACTAGCACTGATTTTGCTCCTGACTGATCCCTCTGGGTTTGTGGGACATTCTGTCAAATGCTGCCACGGGACAGGGCTGTGCTGTCCCCTCCGAGTGCAGCCTGAACCCAGCTTGGGCTTGCCTTGCTGTAAAATGGGTGCAAAAAGCACTTAGTGCTATCAGGCAGCAGGGCTGGGGCAGGGTGCAGGGGAGGCAGCTTTCCCGGCTGCCCTTGGCTGGCACCCCTGGAAGAGGGTGCAATAAAGCAGTGATTGCACATGAACCAATGTGGGCTCTGCGTTCCTTTGGGGAAAGCTTTTCGCTTTCGTGTGGGCAAGAAAAACTAAACTGAGCCCTGCTGAGCACGCCAAGGAAATGAAACTGAAACCAGGCTCCGGGTGCTGGCGCGCTCCGTGCCTTAAGGCACAGCTCCTCCTCTCAAAGGCTTCACAGCAGCAGAGGTGCCCGGGAGACAGAGAGCTGCCGGGGCCACCGGATCCCGCCGCTGGAGCCTGGAGCAGCGCGGTTTGTTCCTCACTGCACCCGTGGCAGCCTTCGCAGACCTGGAAGGGTCCCCTCTGTTCCCGTCCATCCATCCGTCCGCCTCCCCGCGCAGGGGCTGATCGGTGCAGACGGAGCAGGTTTCTCTTCACGTCGTGTGCAGCCGCCTGGGGTTGTGCGGGGAAAGCTGCTCTGCGTGCCCAGAGGGGGCTCAGGTAACCTCAAAATGGGGCCTCGGGGTAGAAAAGGGTTTGGGTTCGTGCGTGCAAGCGAGTGTGTGAGGGCTGCTGGGACCCATCATCAACTCAATCCCGGCTGGAGCCGGGGATGGGGTGACAGCCGTGTCCCCACTTTGGGCTGGTGGATCCAGCGTGATGAATTTCCGCCCGTGCACTCGCCCTCGCACTGGTGTGAAGCACTCCACGGCCCCGCTCCTGCGGCCCGGGGAGCCCGCTCGGGGCCGGTTGCTGCCGCTGTTCCAGACGGCAACGAGAACCGACCGACGGCGGCCGGAGCAGGGCAGGGAGCTGCTGACCCCGGCTCGGCCCGGGGGAGAACGGGTTCCACGGCCCCTCGGAGCATGGCGGGGGGCACGGGGAACCCCTCCCGGCCCCGCAAGCAGCGGTGGGGCGGGACCCCGGCGGGAGCCGCCCGGGGGGGGCCGGGGCCGGGCGGCGGCGGTGACGTCCCCAAACCGAAACTCGGGGCTCTGCGGGAAAACGAAACTTCACCGGTGGGCAATGGCGGAGCGGCCGCTGCCGGCGCCGGCCCGGCCCGCGGGTGAGCGGCGTGTCGGGGCTGGCGGGTGCGGAGGGCTGCGGCGGGGCGGCGCTGCGGCCGGGCCGGGGCACCGGCACCGGCACCGGGCTTGCGGGGGGCGCGGCGCGGGGCTCCTCTACCGGGCCCTCTGCGGCCTCCCGGGGTGCGCCGGGACCCCCGGCGCCTGCCCGGTGCGCCCGATCCCCGCTGAGCCCCACTCTCCGGTGCCCCCCGCCCCTTGCCCCGGGAGCGCCGTTACCCCGATGCCTTCCTCCTCCCCCCGCACGGGCTGGAGCCGTCGCTCCGGCCCCTGCCCGCCCCTAAAGGGCCTCGTTTGCGTTCCGCCCTTCGCCACGCCATTGGTCCGTCTGCCATCTCATTTGCATATATGCACGGAAGTGGCGAGAGCTCCTGCCTATCAGCGGGAGTAAGCGGCGTCTCATTTGCATACGGGCTCCGCCCAGGTGTCAGCCCCGCCTCCGCCCCGGGCGGGTCAGGTGAAGGCCGGGGCTGCGGCCTGAGGGCTCCGCCCGGCGCGGCCCGGGGCAGCGGGAGCGGCTCCCTGGGGACCCCCGGAGCGTTCATCCCCTCTCCTTAATGGCTCCATTTCTCTCTGCCCCGTCCTTCTCTCTCCCTCTTGGCTCCCAGGAGCTCGCTGCAGTTGGTGCCCGGGGAACATGAAGTGCCGCGGGTGTCGCTCTATGTCTGGGGAAGGTTCTCCCGGTTCTTGCAGCCAGTGCGGGGCCCGGCCGGCGCCCGGCGCCGGGGAGCAGGAGGATGCAGGTAGGAGGAGGCGCTATGGGGTGAGTTGGGGGGCTCCAGCGCTGCGTCTGCACAGGGACCAGAGGCCGCGGTGTCCGCTGGTTCCCGCGCTCCCCCTGCGCTCTGTGCGCTGCTCATCGCACGCTGCCCGCGCGTTCCGGCCAGAGACGGAGCTTTCCCCGCTGCGCGGGGAGCAGAGAAGCCGCGGGCTCCTCCCACACGCGCTCTCCGCGCTCGGGTGGCCGGTGTTGACCTGGCTCCCGCTCTGCCCGGACAGGGGCCATTTTTATGGAACGCGGTATTAAAAAGTCCGCTTTGGTCTCTTTTGGCCCCAAATTTCCCATCGTCAGCTTATTGTTAGGGGCAGAAATGGCTGAGTTTCTGTTTGGCCGCGCGTTGATTTTCGCTATGAGCAGTAACAGCCTCAAGTACACATTTAACACAGTTACACTGCAGGAGATACTTAATCCTTTGGTTTGCTGAAAGAGCAAATGACCTGGGCCACCAGAGCTGCTTTTGGTTTGTTGATAGGAAGAAGTAGGGTCCTAAAAGAATGCCCTAAACCAGAGTCAGCCTCCTGACAAGGTCAGTTCTTAGCAAATCCCTCTGCTAATCGGAATAGCGAGGTAACAAACCAGGGGCCTCCAGCTCTTAAATGCTGTAGGAAAAGCATCCAAAACCTCTGCTGGCAGGCAGCAGGTTAGCTGGAGCTAGGGTGGGGACGGATCAGTGCCTCAGTACACTGGTTTCTTACCTTGATTACTCTGCCACTGACTGCAGGGGCCCTGGAGAGGGAAGGAGGCTGCACTAGGGAGGATGGTATCATTCTTAGCAGTAGCTGCTGAACAACAAAGCAACTCCTGTGTATCCATGTCCTGGTTTTATCTGGAATCGAGTTAATTTCCTTCCCAGGGCTGTTTTGGATTCGGGATGAGAGCAACACTGACAACACACAGATATTGTAGCTATTCTGAGCAAAGTTTACCCTAAGTTGAGGACTTTCCAGCCTCTCACTGCCCTGCAATGAGGTGATCCCAGAGGGATGTTCCAGCCCATCGGACCTCACTCTGATCATTAAGACTGGGGGAATGGGCTGGGTAGGGCCATCCAGGAGCTTGGAGCAAGCTGCTCTAGTGGAAGGTGTCCCTCCCCATGGCAGGGGGTTGGAACTGGAGGAGCTTTAAGGTCCCTTCAAATCTAAGCCATTCAAGGATCCCACTGTGGGCTGCGTGGTGTTCAGCTGCCTGCCTGAGTAATCCACAACAGTCTGATACACTGGTCAGCAGCAGACCTTGCTTGCTCACCACCAGAACTTTAACATTACACCTTGTCTGCACTGCAGAAGGAAGAGTGGTGAAGCTCACTCTAGCCCCTGATACAGGAGCAGAGGTGGAAAAACAAGGTGCTGGTGGGCCTTCTACTGCGGAGCCAAGTGATGCTGAGGGAGGATTGCTGATGGAGAACACAAGTGCTCTTATTGATACCTCAATGACCACACCTGAATGTGCTGTGCGTGGGCCTCCTTCCTCTGCTGAAATACAGGAGGAGGAAGAAGAGGGGGCATCGGTGCTGGAGGGTACAACAGCTCTGAGTGATACCTCAAAGACTGCACCTGAGGCTATGGCTGGTGATACTTTGGAGAAGTCACAGAAGAAGGTGAGGCTCTTTGGTGCTGAGGAGCAGGGGTTGCTGGTCAGTTGTTGCTCTCTTTGGTCAAGCAGTGAGGCTGGGCTGCATCGCCTGAACCCCACTGGCCTGCGCTGGCTGCTGCTGCCAGTGTTCCCAGGCAAGCTGGAGATGTCTGTGCTTAGTTCAATGTGGAGGACGCAGGCGCCCGATGCACAGAGCGATGCAGCTGCCCTGGGCAGCGCAGTCACCTGTGCGGTGCTGTGGGAAGCAGGACACAGTGGGCTTGGTAACTGCTCTGGTTAGTGAGCATCATGCTTGGTGCTGCTTTGTGTTCCTGCTGGGAAGGTCTTAGTAGGAGAAGCAGAGAATGCTCAAGAGTTACTTGCGCTTCCAGCTGCTATAGAAGGCAGAGGCTGGTCTTGTCTGTTCTGTTCGTGGTTGTTCTTCATTAGCGCAGTGTAGCAGGAAGATGTCGCTTCCTCCTCTCCAGCCAGCACCACCAAAGAGTTTCTCTTTAGCCATGGATAAACAGACATTGTGGTGTTCCTTCTTTTCTGTTTGCTATAGAAAAGGAAGAGGAATAAATCCAAGAAGGGCCCGTCCGGCTGTGAGAAGCAGGACTCTCTGCCTTCTCTAAGCACAGCACCAGCTGAAGGCCCAGAGCCGCCAGATACCTGTGCGATTCCGCAAGAAATCCAAAGCGCAGGCAATGAAGCGGCCCAAGCGGGTGCTGCTGTTCGTGCTGGGGACAGTGGCGGCACACGCGGAAGCGAGGGGGCCTCGTGTCTCTTGGGAAGGGAAGCTGGAAGCCTGGAAGCAGCTGCAGAAGGCAGTCACCGGAGCGTGGATGTGATGAGCCCAGTGAAGCAGAGCAGCACGGACAATGTGGCTGCCCCATCTCCAAGCCCTGCGACCCCAGAGGAGAAGGTGGAGGGTGGAAGCACCACAGGGTGTGGAGAAGTATTCGAGGGTGATGTGGGAGGGGGCAGTCGTGCCCCTGCTGCTGGTCAGCTTCCAGCCACGAGACCGGATTCCCAGCCCTCAGGTAGCAGCAAGAACCTGATCTCAACAGGGGCGAGAGCGAGCGCTTCCTCTGGGCCGTCTCCTGGGATGGGAGCTCCTAAAAGCAAGTCTGCAACTGCTTGTGCTGGGCATCAGAGTCAAGACCCAAAGACTCCACCTCGCAGCTCTCAGGCTGGGAAGGATAAAGCAGAGAGCAGGCAGAAATTGAGCCCTCCTGCTCCCAGGGTAAGGGTGTGAGTGAATGCTCTGGGGTGTATTTGCTTGAGCTGGGCAAGGTTTCTCTTTATAACCCTGGGTTGTTTCTGCTGTCAGTAAAACTGACAGCCACAAGGCTGAGCTGTGGGGAGCAAGGGAACATGCCAAAGTATTTCTTTTTGGAGCTTTGCTCTCCTCTGTTAGTTCTAGCTGAGCTCTCATGGAATTTTCTCAGGTATCCCCAGGAGATGTGAACTGGTCCCTTCTGCCACCTCCTTCATGTGTGCTCTCCAGGGAGCTCAGTTGCTCTCTCTGACCAGGTCTTCATGCTTTGTGGGTGTGTGTGCTCACTCATGGATTGGCTGTTGAGCTGCACATTCCTGTTGGTCATCTTTCATTTTTCTTATGTCCCCTCCCTGGGGTCCTGTGCCTTATTGACCAGGCTACTTGCCAGTGTGTCTGGGATGGATTCCTCTTGCAGTTGGACAATGTTTCCATCCTCCTGTAGCCTTCCTCCATGAGGGATGAGTATTGCCAAGAGCGTGAAGCTAGCTGCAGCATTGAGATGTCTAGTATCACCTCATCTGAAGCAATGTTGGCTATTTGTGGTGGTATACATCCATAGTTTCCTGTTTAATTGGGTATTGTCTGTCTTCCCTTTTCAGAATGAAGAGACAAAGGAGGAAAACAAGGCTCCAAGTGAGGAAATGCATGAAGTAACTGAGAAGGTGGGTGAGACCAAAGGAGCTGAGGCTGCTCTCATCAATACCTCAGTGACCACACCTGAATGTGCTGTGCGTGGGCCTCCTTCCTCTGCTGAAGCACAGGAGGAGGAAGAAGAGGGGGCATCGGTGCTGGAGGGTGCAACAGCTCTGAGTGACACCTCAAAGACTGCACCTGAGGCTATGGCTGGTGGTACTTTGGAGAAGTCACAGAAGAAGGTGAGGCTCTTTGGTGCTGAGGAGCAGGGGTTGCTGGTCAGTTGTTGCTCTCTTTGGTCAAGCAGTGAGGCTGGGCTGCATCGCCTGAACCCCACTGGCCTGCGCTGGCTGCTGCTGCCAGTGTTCCCAGGCAAGCTGGAGATGTCTGTGCTTAGTTCAATGTGGAGGACGCAGGCGCCCGATGCACAGAGCGATGCAGCTGCCCTGGGCAGCGCAGTCACCTGTGCGGTGCTGTGGGAAGCAGGACACAGTGGGCTTGGTAACTGCTCTGGTTAGTGAGCATCATGCTTGGTGCTGCTTTGTGTTCCTGCTGGGAAGGTCTTAGTAGGAGAAGCAGAGAATGCTCAAGAGTTACTTGCGCTTCCAGCTGCTATAGAAGGCAGAGGCTGGTCTTGTCTGTTCTGTTCGTGGTTGTTCTTCATTAGCGCAGTGTAGCAGGAAGATGTCGCTTCCTCCTCTCCAGCCAGCACCACCAAAGAGTTTCTCTTTAGCCATGGATAAACAGACATTGTGGTGTTCCTTCTTTTCTGTTTGCTATAGAAAAGGAAGAGGAATAAATCCAAGAAGGGCCCGTCCGGCTGTGAGAAGCAGGACTCTCTGCCTTCTCTAAGCACAGCACCAGCTGAAGGCCCAGAGCCGCCAGATACCTGTGCGATTCCGCAAGAAATCCAAAGCGCAGGCAATGAAGCGGCCCAAGCGGGTGCTGCTGTTCGTGCTGGGGACAGTGGCGGCACACGCGGAAGCGAGGGGGCCTCGTGTCTCTTGGGAAGGGAAGCTGGAAGCCTGGAAGCAGCTGCAGAAGGCAGTCACCGGAGCGTGGATGTGATGAGCCCAGTGAAGCAGAGCAGCACGGACAATGTGGCTGCCCCATCTCCAAGCCCTGCGACCCCAGAGGAGAAGGTGGAGGGTGGAAGCACCACAGGGTGTGGAGAAGTATTCGAGGGTGATGTGGGAGGGGGCAGTCGTGCCCCTGCTGCTGGTCAGCTTCCAGCCACGAGACCGGATTCCCAGCCCTCAGGTAGCAGCAAGAACCTGATCTCAACAGGGGCGAGAGCGAGCGCTTCCTCTGGGCCGTCTCCTGGGATGGGAGCTCCTAAAAGCAAGTCTGCAACTGCTTGTGCTGGGCATCAGAGTCAAGACCCAAAGACTCCACCTCGCAGCTCTCAGGCTGGGAAGGATAAAGCAGAGAGCAGGCAGAAATTGAGCCCTCCTGCTCCCAGGGTAAGGGTGTGAGTGAATGCTCTGGGGTGTATTTGCTTGAGCTGGGCAAGGTTTCCTTTTTTAAATGCGTGTTGTTTGTCTTCCTATCGCAGAATGGAGATGCAAAGGAGGAAACGAAGGCCACAAGTGAGAAAATGCATGCAGTAACTGAGACAGCAAGTCAGGCCAAGGGACCCAATGTTCCTAGTAAGAGCAATGCTTCGGCTGTAGCAGAGAGTCACAAGGACAAGCCGCGCCAGCGAAACCAGCAGCCAGCAGATAAGATTAAAGAAAGGTGAGAACAGCCCAGCTGCTCCCCAGTGTTCTTCACTTGGAGGGTTTGGTGTGAGGAGGACCAGAGGACTCCAGGCTGAGGCAAGGGACTGAAGTATTATGGTTACGTCTGCATGCATCTTGGGTACATGGAGTTAGAATTGCCTTAAACCTGAGGTGAACTACTGCTTATGCAAAAGGGACCTGATGTTTCATGGTGAGTTGTGGCGTAGGTCATGTACTGGGTCACGTGATCCACTTGGTACTTGAAGCTTTTTGAGTATCTGATGACTAAAACCAAGATTGCCCTCTGATTTCTTACTCTCACAAGCAGCGTGTGCTTCACACCTGTAACTGTGGATTAATGGGGTGAGGAGCTGTTTTCATTACTATAACTTGTTTTGCTTAATGTGGATGAGCTGACAGATGGAATAAAGTGCAGTCCTTACAGGTAATTCTGCTGGGTCAGGTATTTCTGTTGGCTTAGCAATGCAGGGACCCAGAATCACGTGGCCAGAGCATTTCATGGGACCTATTTCTGCCTTTTTGTACTAGGCTTTATGCTAGGCCTGCCACATAGCATCAGCTGGAGTGAGCTGCTGGCAGAGCTTCTGGGTCCTGCATCCAGTAAACTGTGGCTCAAATCTTACTTGTTATAATGATTTGTGCAATTTAAAAGAAAAGTAAATGTTAAAATTCTTTCTATTTTCCTTCTAATTTGTTCTTTTAGTTCTGTCAGCGGAAGTGATGGTGTCATAGTGTATTTCCATGCAATATTATCCAAACACTTCAAACTAAACCCTGACACCCATAAAGTATTCATCAGGGCTGAAGGTGTTTCTCCTTATGCAAACTGGAGTGACAACATTTGCGAGCTGAACTGCACCAAGTACGTACCCTCTTGAGTCACACAGAGGCACAGGAGAGTTTTGGCTCTAGAGAGCAGAATGCAGTGTGGTACCTCATTTAATACAAAAGACAAGAGCTGTATGTCCATAGGCAGGTTTTGCCGCAAGGAGTTTTCATAGTGAACTATTTTATAACTTGCATCATGAAAGAATAATCACAGTTCTTATGAAAAATAGAGAGAAGTATGGAAAAGGAAGTTACACGGGACAGTGGACATGCCCTTTGCTGTGTTTTGTGTTTCACAGGTATCTAGGAGTGCATGGATACCTCATTGAAGGCACTGTAACTCTTGCAAAAGAAAATCTGAATAAATCAATTCCTTACAAGTACTGGGTTGGCTGTGGAGAAGGGGAGTATGAGTTTATTTACAAGCGCTCAGTAGGAAATCATTATGTGAATCGCCGCTTACTGATAAGAAGCAACTTGCTCAACGGTGGAGGTGAGCTGCCCTGCCTGCATCTGCAGCTCGGGGTGACCCATGGGGCATTTTGTGGTGCGAAGATCTGTAACTTACATGGGCTGGCATTATTATGAGAGCACTGACTGAAGGTGGAGACTTAATGGGTCAATGGGGATATCTCTGTGGACAGCTGAGAGTGCAGCATGTGCAGATGTGTCTGTGCTCCCCAAATGATTGTTTCCCTGTTTTCTTTGTGTTGCTTATTCCAGAATGGCATCAGTATGATGACATTGTGTGTGCAAAGCCATCTGTAATGAAAAACCTCTGGTATATGCTTTCTCGCAATGGATATAAGGATGTGGTGGAAGGAAAGACAATAGCTGCAAATATTATGTTAGAAAGTATCTTCAGCATTCTTGGAACCTGGAGTTCCAGCAACCTGAGAAGCTTTGTCTTCCAGTTGAGACAGTTTTATGCCGTTACAAGTAAACCATGGGTATTTGATGGTGAGGAAATGCCATGGACAGAGCTAAACTTTGGCCCAGAGCAGGTAATCTTTTCTTTTAGCAGGTACCAGAAAACAGGCGTTTGGTTTCTAACCACAGGACTTCAGTTTTGCCGTTGACTTTGCTGGGTTCATTTTGCTTTTCCAGTCAGAAGGTTCAGGTGGGACAGAATGGGTGGGGATCCTTTTGGAGTGACTGCTGTGAACTTCAGTCACACCTTTGCAGTTAGGCAGGGTTCCGAACATCCCATGTTGGTCAGCAGCAGAGCAGTGATGTGGTGACTTCTTAAGTGGGTTTTCTGTCTGGATATGGATTTCCTAAGCCAGGCCCTGCAGTTTGCTGTCACTAACTTACCTGCACTTGTTGCTGTCTCCAGACCTGCCTTTTCTTGAGACTGGCTCCTCCTGGCGCAGTTCTAAGCAGCATAATTATGAACTATGGGAGAAATGCCATATTATTTTGCTTTAAAGGCTTCAAACCTGTGTCAGGGCTGCTCGTTTCTAGCTCTTAACTGCCTCTCTCCTCCTGGTGACAAGGGAGAGGCCACAAGATGGCATAACTGCCTGGCTCAGCAGAGGCAGTGGGTGTTCCGTGGCACTGCTGGTTTGTGGAAGGGTGATTTTGGTGTCACCAAGCACCACAGTACTATGGACCCCTTGGGTGTGGTTTCAGAGTGGCTTTTTGGGCTGTGGATAAGGATGGAAATCTCTCTCCCTTTACTGACTCCCAGTGAAGCCTGAGTCTGCTGGGAAGGTGGAGTCGCGGGATAGCGACCTAAGGCAGTGTGGCGTGTCCAACTGCTCAGCTCACTGGTCCCCCTCCCAAGGCCTGCCCCAGTCCCTTGATGCTCCCCAGCTCTGCTGGGCATGGGAAGGTGCAGCAGTAGCTGAGTGGTGGGAGCTGGTGGCACAGAGAAGGGTACCAAGCCCTCACAGGTGCTGCAGTCCCATGCCTGATGTTCTGGGGGTGGTCAGTACTATGTGTGCTTAGGTCCTGGTACCACCATGGTGCCAGAGGGAGCACAGGGCTAGAGTGTCCTTGCTGTAGCTGGCAGAAGAAAATGGCTTCAGAAAAAAAAGGCTTGTTTGGGATCTAACGCTGTGGTTGGTTCATAACTTCCCTTTTTCTTTTATCCTAGGTGAATGATCTGCTGCTAAAATATATGAGGAAAATTGCTCTTCCTTTCCTTGCACCTGAAGATGCAAAAGCATCACAGGTGGATATAGTAATAAAAAGTAAAGTAGCTCTGGGGCTCACCATTCTCTCAGTAGTTGAAGATCTTGGGCTTCCAGCATTTAAAAGCGATCTGGCTAGCCTGTGTAGCCTCCTGTGCTTGGATAATGTGCCCCAACAAGCCCTACAGGATGAGATGCACAGTATCGGGAAGGCTTTTCCAGCGCCTGCTGGGTATGTATGTTACTGGAGCACTTACAAGGTAACCGACTGGAATGGTTTTGCTGCATGTGTAGCTCCCTGTGATAGAGCAATAGGAAATTCAGCTCTCTAGGGTCAGAGAATCGGAAAAACCCCGCAGATTTTTGACGGTATCTTTGGAGGTCTCTGTTCCAACCTCTTGCTCGAAGCAGGGCTGGTGCGCAGGCAAGGTCCCAGGCGAGTTCTGAAAAGCTCCAGGGTGAAAATTGCACACCCGCCTCTGGAGCCCTCTGACAGTCACAAACCTTTCTTGATGTGAAAGCTATTTTCCTTTTGCCCAAATGGGATTTCCCATCTTTAACTTGTCACTGTGGTCAGAGTACATTGGGTTACAAGTGTTGTCTTTACTTGGATTTTTATATATAAGAAATCCTTTCTGGCAAGCCATTTCTAGCTTCTCATGTTTGCTATTCATACAAACTCCAGTGAGCAGGATCATCATGTACTTACTCCTTTAAATTTAAATGCAGTATTTGGGTGGCTCTTATCTCCTCTGATGTGCACCATTACACATGAACTTTGCTGAGTTTTTCCTCAATGCTGCATATTAGGCTGTTATCCCACTGCTTATCTGGCACTCACATGTGTAGTTCTTCACTTGCACTGCTGCAGGTATTATATTTCCTCTTGGAGGCTTTGTGGTGCTTCAGCCCAACCAAGGAAGCTGAGAATTGTCCCTTGGATGCTGGGCGCTGCACGTCAGTGTCACCCAGTCCCCAAGTGAGCTGGGGGTTTATGTAGAAACTGTAGATACAGTATTGGCACTTCTTAGTGCTGTGTCAGTGGAATTTGTGCAAAGAGATTCAGGTAGGATTACAGCTTTGAGCCTTACACTTTTACCGTGTGTACTCTTCAATGAAGAGAAGATTGAGCTAAAATAAATACTAGAAGTTACTGAAGGTACATAGCAAGATTGAGATGTGGCCTTTCCTTCCCACCCCACGGCATCCCTGTATCCTGTAAAAAGCTGTTCTTTCACTGCCTGTGTTTGCTTTGGTATTTTTCTTTTAGTTTGAAGTTATCGCTGACAAACTTGTGCCAGAGGTGCATTGATGAGCAAGTAGACCACTGGGTGTGGGTTCTTCCTCTTCTGCATTTCTTTGGTGCCCCTTCGCAGCACGACCACTTGCTGATGGAAGAAGATGTCTGGGCAGGGCTGGAAGGGATTCCATTTGCTGAAACAAGGAAGAAGCCAGATCCGTGAGTCTTCCAGGATTATAACTTACATCCATTGTCCTGCCTCTGTAGTTGGTGGTGATCGTCTTAAACTCTCTTTTTTTCTTGTTTTTATAAAATAAGAACCATGGCATGGTGGTGGCGGCTATTTGGGGTACATGAACACAGGCATTGGTTGCTTAGAGATTATGGTGTATAGCAAAGCTGTGCAGTATATAACCTTTCAAACGCAAGGGCTTCTGCTTGCTGGCTTGGCATTGCTTCTGTGATCATGGGTCTTGGGGTCTTCCACTGATCTTCAGCTGTAAATTGAAAAAGCATAGGAGTGAGAATGAGTCCTCTGGGGCTGAACGAGCTCTTAGGTTTTTGCACCTTGAAAACATGAAGATTTTGATTTGTCTTTCCTTAAGGAGTACCCTACTACAACTAATGAAAGCAAAGAAATACTTGCTGGGATTAGATAAGACTCTGCTCAAATCCTGGATCTGTGTGCTGCCCCTGGAGAGCCTGGCTGAATTTATAGAAGACTTCTCCAGTGATTTGTTATTCATTCTTCAAGGTGTTTCTTACAGATTAGAGAGCACTGACCTTTCGTTGGCCACTTCTGAGGTTTGTCTTTCAGTAGCTTTACCCAGCTAAGGGATAAAGGCTGAAAATGGGCTGTAGCATGCTTTTTAGTAGAACTGGCTGTCACTGAAGGCAATGGGCTTGGTGGCAGGTCAGAGCACAAAGAGCTTAAACTTGTCTAAAAGCAAAAATAGCTGCTCTGAATTATTATTAGGAGAATCCTAAGAGGAGATGAGAGGTTGTCCTGGTAGCAAAGAGTGTTGGCGTTGGTGAGGGAAGGATCTGCTTCTCGGGATTTGCTCTTAGTCACTGATGGCAAATATCTTAATCCTGAGCTCCTCAGATGGCTGCTTGAAACTGCCTTTGCACAGCCTCTGGGGACTGGTCACAGTGCTGCTGGTCTGAGAGACTTTCCTGCCTGCGGCAAAACCATCGTGTCTGTGTAAGGACAGAACTCTACACTGCAAGTAATGATCAGTTTAAACCCCTAGACTGGAAGAAGTACCGGTTTTGTTTGTAGAAATAATAACCACCTGTATGTTGACCCTGGCAGCCAGTAAATAATTTCAGCAATTTCATAATGTACTTCTAAAAGCATTGGAGAAGGCACAGGAAAATAGGAAATTCCCTCTGTCACAGCATCCCCATAACGGATGAGAAACTGGTCTCTAAAATTCCTTCCACAGCTGAACATTCCTATCTTTCTATTCTTAGGTTGTCGAGAACCTTCTAAAGACACTGCTGCATACCTTGGATGAGAAACAGGCCAGGTAACTGAAGGGCACGCCTGTGAGAGCAGCATCCTCTTCACTTGCACCGTGCCTGTGGGGTGGTGGTATGCTTGTAGCGTGAATGTGTGCATTGAGTTGTGTGTAAGTAAAAGATTCCTGAGTTTCCGCCTCTCAGAGAGCAGCCCGTTTTAAATCCATGTGAGGAGGGTGTCAATTGCCTCACCGTACTGAACTTGGAGGGTGGCTCTTACTTTTCCTCTGAGCAGAAAAGAAATTCTCCCTCTTTATTCCTGTCCTCCAGGGCTCTGGAAGCTCACTCCTGGCAGCCCTGCCTGATCTCTTGCCTCAAGCTGCACAAGAAGATCTGCAAGTATGTGAAGTGGGGGCATTTGTTCACCATTCCTGTCACTTCTGCCATGGTGCTTGCGAAGGTTGCCGGACTTCAGCCCACAGCAGTGAGTACCAAGGAACCATTCAGGGCTTGATAGGAGCAAGATAGGTTGAAGTATTACAGCAGTGGTACAAGGGGCTGGGTTTAGATCACAGCCAATCTCAATTTGGAAACTTTGATACTCTCAATGAACCAAGGTTGTGGTACTTTCAGATAGATGTGAAATCACTTAATGATTTCGATTCTTGCTGAAATCAGGTCCCTTGCTTCAGCTGCCTGTCAGGGGGTTTGTTTTGTCTGGGTTTTTTTAACCCTTAAACACGTGTTGTCTTCACTCCCTGGAATAAGTGATCTTAAGCACAAGCTATTTGTAAGAGTTGTGTTTTCCAGCCTCCCTCTGTCTTTTACTCAAATAGAGATGGGTCTCTGCTGGGCATATTGTGCTTTGGATGAATTTAGGCCTTCTCTTTTAGAAATACTTAAATCACTTCTATGTTGCTGTCCTGCTTGAACTGTTCTTATATTTATTTATTTAATCACCCCTTCCTTTGTGTGGCAGGTTCCAAGAGATGCTGTGCAGGAAGTTCCAGTGGTGAAAGTATTCACTGAAGCTCTGAGAGAGACTCGAACCTGGTTCAGAAGTGCTTTAAAAGAGAAGTTAGTGAAAGAACACTCGGAGTATGTGATGTTCTCTTTTTATTGGGAACTTCAGGTTTGTCATCTTATAATATGGTGTTTTACTATAGCTTAATCATATAGTCTTGAGTCTAATGGCTCTTTGGGGGGAACTGTAGCTGCTGTGGCTGGGTAAGGAATGAGATGGGGATAGGAAGTAAGGACTACAAGCTGAGAAGCTGCATTGTTTTAAACGCTCGTGGGTTGAAAAGCAAAGGGCTTTAACCGCTGCTGCTGAGCTCACTTTATTTCTCCTTTTAATCTGTTGTTCCAAGAGGCATTCTGAGATGAGGAACTGCCCCTTATTGGTGTTTAGCTGGAGTTGTTGTCTTGCTCATGCTGTACATCCTGCTGGCTTCCAGCAGGCAAAGTACAGAGCAGATCCTTATGGCCTGACTTGCTCTGCTCCCAGCCCTTCCTGGGACAGTTTCCAGCATCAAGATGGAAATGACTCACCCAAGTGCCTCCTTTAGCAGCTGGGGCATCATGACCCTGGGTTTTAAAGTTGCCTTTTGCAGCTTTAGGGAGCATTCTTTTTCTTCTGGATAGAAACATTTGAAAGGATGGCAGGCTGAGGAGAGTGGGGCATAGTTCTCCTCAGCACAGTTCTTCTCATTTCCTTATTTTGAATGTTAAATCTAAGCGCTTAATGGTTTGGGTTTGTTTGCTTCTCACCTGCAGGCCTGGGATGCATTTGTGAAGGTCAGCTTTCCAGATGAACAGTTCACTGTGAAGTGGAAGACAACTTTACTTGAGGATCTGGAGAGAAGAATTCAGGAGGTAGGGGGGGAGTACAGGCAGGCACTGCATGCTGGTGGGCTACGTCCAGAGCAGATAGACGGTCTTCTGCTGTGCACAGAGAATAGCTTCTAGAGGTGAATGGGCATGGGAAAACACTGTAGCTTTGGTCATAAAAGTTGCCATTGCTGTTGTAAACTGTGTTCTGGAGGCTTAAAAATTGGATGTGAAAGTGTCCAGCTACCACCCCTACAGTTTTAAGAAACAGTGAGTGTAAAATAAGCACCCAAGGACTTACAAAGCAAAGTTGGTGCCTGTCTCTCTTCATTCATTCTACAGAAACGCCAGGTGCTGTCCAGGCTCCCAAATGTGTAGGCCGTTTCTAAATTGAGCTTGTATATCTGTTCATCTCCTTTCTACATCAGTTGCAAAATACTTTAAGCCATTGGTTTTCATGGTGTAATCAGGAAACAAGTATTTCCTGGTGGAAGCTTGGCTTGGAGACGTGCATATTCGTTCCTTTTATTGTCTTTATAGCAGCACTCTTTCGTGATTTCAGAAGAAACACTTTGGAAATTTTAAGCTGAAATCTCCCTTTTGCTCTGTAGGAGCCTCCGGTTAAACAAATCTTGGTCTACTGCTGTCAGTACTACCGATTTCCACAGCTTGACTCTTCTATTGACCAGTGCTTCTGTAACTGTGCCACAGAGGCTGTAACCGCAGCTTGCCAGGTAGTGTATTTTCCCTCACGGTAGGAAAAGTGAAATTTCCTGTTGCATGGAGATCCTGTTGCATAGTATAGGGATGTGTGCTGGGGTGGAAGGAGAGGTGTACATTGCTGTGTGGCTTGAGGTGCTGTGGATTGTTTAAACTTGTTAGACCAACAAAAAAAGGATTGATAAGAAAATAAGAAATAAGGATCCACTTATAAAGGGGTCATGAAAAGTACTTGTGATGCTCTTGCCATCCTGGCTTCTGGTGTCAGTCATGAGCTGAGGCTTTTCTGCAATGCCTCAGCACTGAAGGTGTGACCTCTTGGCATCGATGTCTGACCTTGAGACAAATGGACCCAGTGTAATCCAGACCACTGATGCGTTCCCCCCCTGCCTTGTGTTCCTTGTGCAGACTCAGAGCAATCTCCTTGAGAAGATTTCATCCTACAACTTGGACAGATTCAGCCAGCTTGTATCAATGATCATTGTAAAGTCATGGCCAGTGAGGACTGGACAGTTTAAGGATGATTTTGATGAGATTTTGCACCATGTGCTCACATGGCCTGACATCAAACGTGTCTTCAGCTTTAGTGGTACGTGTTAGTTACGTTTTGGGAGCCTTATGAAGAGCTGTTCTCTGCCTCACCACTCCCACTTCACAGAGCAGCAAATACATAAGAATTGTCCTGCCCTTGTTTTATTCCTCTTCTCAAAGCTCAAGGAATTCAGCCTGGTTTTGGAGAGAAAAGGCCAAGAGGAAGCTGGTATTCCTCTTGTGCTAATCCGCTGCAGCCACTTCAGGATTTGTACTGGACCACTGAGCCTGTAGCTCAAGTGGATTTGTAGAACGTAATTTCTTCCTTTGATGTTCTAATAAGTTATTGTTACCCAAAAATGCTAAAGCGTTGGTTGTGTGGCTGGATCAAAATGGCTTGTACTTCCTTCACGGGTTCTGGGTATGGGCTGCCCATGGGAAGGTTCCTGAATTGCTCTCCTGAGGTCCCGGCCGTTTCTGCTCAGGAAGATGTGAGGGGTTGAAGGGCAGTGTGATGAGTTCATGGGCTTTTGGGTAGGGATTT
The DNA here is from genome assembly GCA_009867235.2 of Psittacus erithacus. Lineage (NCBI taxonomy): Eukaryota > Metazoa > Chordata > Aves > Psittaciformes > Psittacidae > Psittacus > Psittacus erithacus. The sequence continues at coordinate 91,566 of WYDI02024444.1, forward strand.
GAATGGGAAGTGGAAGGAATATGATTCTATGCCTGTATCATGATGCTGGATCTGCCTGGTGTTTGTGCAGCAGGGTTGATCTGGGTTTTGCATGCTTTGTTTCTGGAACAGGAACAAACACAAAGCTTCTAGAAAAACTCACAGATGAGGCAAAGAATGTGATGGTCACTGCAGACTCTGTGTTTATGAGTGTCATCAATGACCTCCAGAGTGGGAGTATCCTTGTGAAACATCTGGAAGAGATTTTCCACCATGAGGCACAGTTCATCTCCATCTGTGAAATAAGTAAGAGCACCATTCATAGTGGCAATCTTGGCTTAGGGCGTCATTGTAGTGATTGATGGCCTGCTTGGTGATTAGTAATGCTAACTAGGAGCTTCAGCAGTTGGTAGTGCTGCCCTTTGTATGGAGCTCCCAGCTCCAGTTGTGGTTGTTTGCATTTCACTGTGTGTGTGACTCTGCAAATCCAGACCTGAGTGATGGGTGCAGGGGGTGGGAAGCCCTTGCCTTGTGCCTACAGATGAGTGTTTTTCTTTCAGAGAACCAGCAACTGTTACCTGAAGGCAAAGAACTGCTTCGGAGAGGACTGAAAGAGTTGCTGCAGAGGAGGCAAGAAGAAGTTGCACTTGTCAGAAAAGAGAAAAAAGCAATAGGAACCTTTCTGAGCATGTGCAGGAGGGTGCCTGTGAAAGGTAGTGTTTTGGGAGCAATCTGGAAGTGGCAACTTGGGAAAATATGGTTTTCTTTGACAATGACTGGGCTTTGTAAGCAGGTTTTATTCTAAACCACAGCAGGGATGAGGAGGGGTGGGGGAGGTGTAAGCCTGGAGTGTTTGAGGGATCAAGCAAGTGCTTGTGCATCAGATGATATTTGTGGGGTCCACATGCCCAATAGCATCTCAGCAGATTAGGTGAAGTAAACTGGACACAGGCTGGACACCTGATCCATCTCTGACCTGTCTCTCTTTTAAAGTGGATGTAGGTGAAGTGGAATTTCAACATCTGGAAGATCTTTGCTTAAAAAGACTAAATGCAGTTGTGAATGTGGGAGAGACACCCCTACGGAGCTACTACAGCTTGAGCCCAGAGCTGAAAGAATTTGCCCAGAAGATGCACACTTTTAGGAGCAGCCTCATCTTCCAGCAGTTCTGGGAGGAAGCAGCCCAGGAGGCAAGAAGGGAGTGTGAAAGTTCAGACGAGGAGGAGCATGTATTGGACCTTGATGATGTTTTTGATGCTCTGATCAGCCCTTGTTTTGAGAGCTATCAAAGGCTGTGTGATGATCTCAGAGCTGGAAGTCTCACACTTTCTGCAGTCGATAAAATCTTTCAGAAATTCAGGAATGATCCTGAAGGTATCGAGGCCGAGCTGAACATCATGTGTGAGCTTAGCCCTGGAGAAGACAGAGGCTGGGTCATTCAGCGGTTTGAGCAGATCCAGCAATACTGTGAAATGCATTTAGCTTTTGATGCTGCAAAGATCATTGCCAGTGTCAAAGAGACTTTAAACCTTTCTGGTGACTTCAGTGTCCTGGAGAACTTGCTGCACATAGTAAGTATCCACTTCAGGTCTGTACTGTCGGGGTGTTGGCTAAAGCTTGGGTAAATGTGATTGTTCCCACAGGTCTGTCCCAGTCTGGCAACAGCCATTCCCTATCACAAAATGCTTGAGATAAAAATGAAGTATTCAAACAAAATGCTTTTGTGTATGCCTTTGTTTGGGGCATGGCTTTCCTTTCCTGGCTGGAGAACACATTGTATTCCCTATATCTGAAGTGAAGGTTTGTTTTTATTGCTTGCTTTCTAGACAGAAAAACTTGAATCGTACAAGACACAAAAGCTGGATTCCATCAGCCCTGAGCTTATGCATGCCAAGGAACTGCTGCAGGGGATCACTGTGAACCGTCGTGGGTGTCTGGGGGAGCTGGCCCAGCAAAAGGAGTTTGTCTGCTGGGTCAGAGAAGCACTGAAAGGTGTGTGCTGCTCACCCAGGAGTTGGGCAGATAGTACTAGCAGTGATGCCAGCTTGTGTGTGGGCAGAAGGAATGCCATATCCCTGACCAATCTGCTTTATGCCTTCACAGCTTCTGGAATTGATAGTTACAAGCATCTCTTACAGGCTTTGGTGTGGAATGTGCTACGACGCAGTCCCTTTAAACATGACCATGCCACTGTAGTCTCGTGCAGCACTCGGTAGCTACCCTGGCCTATAGCTGACTTGGTCTGAAGGGTTGTAGTAGTTCAGATTAATTATTTGAGAGAACAGAGGCCACCCATTTTAACAGGATGGCAGGGGTCTAGTTAGCTGGGTGTCACCAGCTCAGTTGTCTTAAATGCAGAGGCACCCTTGGCACTGCTTTCATCTTGGTTGTGAACCTGTGGCCTGTGGCAAAGAGAAGCCAGGGCCAAGGGTGTCACTAATGCAAATGAATCACCTTGTGAAGCTGCTGGCAGGATGGAGGGGGGGAGGCTACACTGGAGGTGCTGGTCAAAGGCATTCTTCCTGCATGTTCTGTAGAAGGTGATGGTGTGGAATTGCATTAGAGCTGCCTCATTTGTTGTTCATTCATGTGTTTTTCTCACTTAAGGTATAAACGAGCTGAAGGTATTTGTGGACTTGGCGTCCATCTCTGCTGGGGAGAATGACATGGATGTGGACCGTGTGGCGTGTTTCCATGACACTGTGCATGGCTACTCTTCATTGCTCTATGAGCTTAGGCAAGAGTCAGGGTTTGATGACTTCATGCAGTGCTTGAAGAAGCTGTGGCGAGCCCTGGACAGTGATAAGAATCTTCCCAAGAAACTGGTGAGTTCTGCTGGAGCAGGTCCTCTCTGCATCCTCTTCTGTTTCTGCCTGCCAAGAATGGCTGGAAGATTGACTGCACAGGGCAGATTGCACTCATGTGGGGAATCACAGCAGCTCTTGTTATTGGAAGAAAAATATCTTCTGTTTCTGTGGCACAAAATCTCCCTGCAGTGACTGTAACTGGTGTAGCATGGATCGCTCCAGAGCACTGCTGAGGCTTTCATGTGTGACATGGTGGAGCTTTGCTCTTTCCAGAGTTTGAGTGATGATGCAAAAGAGGATGGGCAGGTACCTGGTACTGTGTCCCACTCTTTGCACCAGGGCGTGTTCTGTAGCAAGAGGCATTGAAGCACTGTGGGCTTGGTTATGTTCAGTCTCCCATGGTGTTGGTAAAGAGCAGCCATGCAGAAAGCTGAGCTGTGGCCTGTAGTCATTTCTTTCTTCCTTCCCCATCCTGTAACTCTTATGCCAGGCCAAGCTGTCCTGAACACAGACATAATCCTGGAAATAACTGTCAAGACAGCAATTAGAGCAGTGCCATGTCCTCTCTTCCCACAGCGTGCTTCAGCTCAATACTTGGAGTGGTTGAAAACAGTGAAAGAGAGCCATGGGTCTGTGGAGCTGTCGTCATTGTCACTGGCAGCTGCCATCAATAGCAGAGGAATATATGTTCTCAGAGCACCAGCTGATGGCCAAAAGGTGAGGCCTGTCCCTCCTGCAGGCAGCACTGCTGGCATGGTGGGAGATGTGCTGTAGCTTTTCTCCCGCTCTGCACAGCCCTTCTTGGGAGCTGCTGCCTCAGAAGCACTCCTCTTGCTGGGCACAGCACAACCTCAGACGTAGGCCCTCAGTGCACAGCACTAATGGCTTGTTCCCTGCAGGTCTCTTTGGACAGCGTCCTGCGCTTCACCCTCCCAGGGAGCTCTGGGGATAATGAGGCATCATGGAAATACTCCCTGGCAGAGCTCCGTGAGCTGCAGAACAAACTGATGCTCATGTCAGCAAAGGGAGAGCAAGGCCTGGAGGTGGAGAAGTTCTCTGAGGTCAGATTTCAAACCCAGTGGGTTGTTGATGTTGAGGCTGGGGCTGGATTTTGCCACAAATGTCAGCTTTTAGGACTTTCGTTTAGAGCTGAGTTGCTGGGGATGAGTGGGAGCGGGTATAGAGATGTTCCTACTGCTTTGGTTCCATGTGAAGATGAAACTGAGCTGGAGACTAGACAATGGACTGGTACCCTCATCCTCTGGGAAGTCTCCTGGCTGGGAGGGCTGCTGTGCTTTAGTAGCAAGCAGGGGATTCCTTACTGGCTTTTAGGGAGTCTTGTTACTGTACAAGCCTGACATAGACATACCTGGCTTGGGACCAAAGCCTTCAATTTCATGAGACTTTCTGTGGTGTCATGACTGGGAGTTGTGTTGGTAAATCAGCTTAGTGGTTTTTTAACCTCTCCTCTGTCCTCACACAGATCTTTTTCAATGTCCAAAGACTTGCACAGGCCTTTATAGACCTTTACTCAGCTGGGAACATGCTCTTCCGCTCCTGGCTTGCTCATGTGTATTGCTCACCTCAGAGCGAATCGTGTGTTCTCATGGACTTCTCTCTGGGACCGATCCCAGTGCTAGAAGCACAAGGAAATACAGCAGCTGTGCTTCCAGGCCTCTGCAAGATGATGGAGAGCTTCCTGGAGAGCTGGAAGAGCTTCATGTATGAGAAACGATTGCAGCATTTCTACCTGAACTACTACACCGCAGAGCAGCTGGTGTATTTGTGCACGGAGCTGGGGCAGGAGAAGCTCAGCCACAACACCCTCATGCTGCTTTCGTTCCTGAAACACGACTGCACTGAGGAGGATGTCCTTAGAGCCTCCATGAACGAGGTGCCTCCCAGCTCAAGGAAGGCTATTTCTGACTTCCAAGTGATGCAGGATGGGGGGAAGGATCTGATTGCACAGCTGGAGCACCTCTGGGAGCGCTACATTAGCAACATGGGCTCCTTCCTTCCCAACTGCCTGGATATCGACACACTGGGTGGGTGGCTCAAGAACCTGGCCAGCTCGGACAGAAAGCAGGTCACACGAGACTTCCCCCAGGATCTCCTGCATGTTGGTCAGCCCAACCTCATCACATGCCCTCGCTCTGAGGTGCTCACATCTGCTCTGGCTATTTACATGAACAGCCCCAGCCAGCCCCTTCCCACCTTCGACGAAGTTCTCCTGTGCACTCCTCAGACCACTGCTGAGCAAGTGGGGCTCTTCCTCAGGAGGTGCCTCATTCCCTGCAGCAGAGGAGAGAAAATCTACACCATGCTGTATGCAGATGAGCTGAGCTATGATGTAAGCTGCAGAGCAGAGGAGCTGTTCCAGCACCTGCAGCACTACAACAGTACCTATCGTCTCATCATTCTGTGCAACTGCGAGAGGGAGCACAGCTACATCCCTTCTGTCTTCAGCCAGTACAAAGTGCCCTTGATACCCCAGAGGCGACTGCCTGAAATCCAGCAATACCTTCAGCACCACTACAGAGTCGCTCAGCCCTCCGTCTCAGCTGCTTCTGTGTTCAAGGACAACATGTGTGTTGGGATTGTGTCCTCCAAAAGAGCTGGTGTGGGTAAGATGTCACATGTGAAGTGGGGTCTGCTGAGTGTTGAAAAACAGAGTAGGGTTCACCTTGCCGGGTTTCGTGTCTAAGTCATAAGCATCTAGTGAAAAAGAGTGATTCAGACCATAGTGGAATGTGGTGGAAGCTGTAAGGACAGCTCATCCTGTTCTGAGATAAGCATCTCTAGAGATGGTTCATCTTGTTAATCTGACCCCTGTCTCTTAACACAAACTAGAGAGCTAATGCTGGGGAAGATTAATCTGACTTCCTGTGGTTAAAATATGCCTGTAGGAAAATGTGTGTGAGATAGGGCAAGGACTGTAAAAGCCTGCCTGCTCTTGTATGGGAAAGGATCTTTGGCTGTCTCTTACTGCAGAAACTAGAGGGCATTAAGCAGAACTACTCAGCAGGCTGAAAAGCAAACAGGAGTTAGGTGGTTTTCAAACAGTGCTTAGTTATATTGTGGAACCCAAAGCTTTACACAGGCTTAAAAAGTGATTAGGTATAGTCACTAGGGAGACGTCTGTCGGGGGTGATTAAACACAAAGACGCATCTCTGACATCGGAGCTCCTGAGCTGCAAATCACTGAGGAAATACTGGGGAAGAGCTGCTGTCAGCTGTGCTCTTGCCCTGTTCCTTTGCTGCTGTCACTGGGGGAGGTGGGCAGCCGAGGCACTGCTTTGGCTGTCCAATGTTTTGACTCTAGAAACAACTGTGTAATAGAATAGGCTCAATCCAACTAAAGAGTAAAGCCTTTCTTGGGTAGCTTGAGCAAAACAGGCCATGTGGGTAATGACAGCCTTCAGTAGCCAACAGCAGAAACGGCTTTGATTCCAGGCTGTAGCTGCTCTAACTGGATTTAGGCTTTCTTTTTCTGCAGTGTCTTTCAGGAAGGTTCAGAGATTTCAAGGACAGGGTACTTAAACATTTGACTTTTTTCTGTTATGACCTTAGTATGATGTAGTCAATGTTGAGGGCTGTAATTCTTGTGGCGTTTTTGATGGTAACAGGGAAGTCTCTGTATGTGAAGAGGCTACATGAGAGACTGCAAGAAGAGCAGCCTGACTGTACGACACTTCTGAAAACCATCAGACTCATTGAGCCAGAAGTGGATGAAGACAAAGTGCTAAAATCTCTTCTGCCTTTTCTGAAGAGAAAACATCAGACAAAGCCCATGATATTCCACTTTGATATCACCTCTTCAGTAAGTACATCCCTCCCACACTAACTTATCCTACAAGTTCTGTGTGCATCCTTGCAGAATTTGTTTCTTTGAAGCTATCATTTCAGTAAGCCAGTTCACTAGGATGTGTTTTGTAATTGTTGTGTAAGAAACATAAAGAACTCTCTACCATCAATGTGGTTCAAGTCTGGAACAGGCTGCCCAGAGAAGCTGTAGAGTCTACAACCTTGGCGATGTTAAAAACCTGACTGGACATGGTCTTGGGCAACCTGCTCTAGCTGAGCCTGCTTTGAGCAGGCAGTTGGACAAGATGATCTCCAGAGCTCCTTTCCACCCTCAACTGTCCTGTGATTCTGTGAGCTTTTGATTAAATACAAAGGATTTGCCTTTGTGTTGTCTTTTTGTGATAGGTGCGAAGTGGAATTCCAGAGTTTCTCTTCAAGCTGTTGGTTTTGCAGTACCTGACAGATAATAATGGAAACATGTGGCTACGACAGAAGTGCCATTTGTATATCATTGAAATCCTTGAGGTATTACCAGTGCCAAAGAAAGCAGCAAGACATGTATGTATACAGCAGTGGCTGATTTCTTTGAATTTGTCAGTCACTTTGCACGTGTTTCTACACAAGTTGTAGAGATTAACTGTAATTGTAGCACAGGAATCCCCTTTTGTATTGGGGGTACTGTGCATCTGCACTACAAAGCGGTGTCCCTGGTGTTGTACAAAGTGATGTTAAAAGGAGACAGTAAATTCCAGCTGTAAGAACAGGGTGTAGGAGTGTCAGGATAAAATAACAGTTTCTGGAGTTGTTTTGTTTTCCTTTGAGGTAGCACTGAGAAGGGGCAGGAGGTAACAAAGGGCTGATGTTACAGGAAGGAGACTGGGAGGGAATAGGGTGAATTGTTGTGATGCACTTTAAGCAGAAGTGATGTACAGGGGAAGAAGTGTCCCAGTTGCATAGGCTACCTGTTGTTACTCAGGCCTGGATTTTAGGTAAGAATACTGATAGGAACAGATTAAACAGAATGAAGATGCATAGGGCTGCACCTTTGTGATGACAGCTTTTCTTTTCCTCTTTCCCAGAAGTCAGCAAGCCAGAATTACAATTTCTTTGATGTGTTCCCTAAAGTGACATGCAAGTCCCCCAAGGAAGTACTGGAAATGGAGACACTTGGGAACCAGTCTGGAGATGTTTCGGACCCAGGAATGGACGAGGAGGAGTTTTGCAGTGAGGCTTTCCAGAGACCTTTCCAGTATCTGAGAAGATTTGACCAAGGGTGCAACCTGGACACATTCTGTTACACAGCAAACTCTGTGGAAGGGAGCCCAGCAGAATGCCTGCAGCAGTTCCTCCTGCACTGTGGGATCACCGATCCCTCCTGGTCAGAACTCCGAAACTTCACCTTGTTTCTCAACATCCAGTTGAGAGATTGTGAAGCTTCTGACTTTTGCAACCCTGACTTTGTCCAGGACACTTTGCAAGGCTTCAAAAACTTCGTCGTTGGCTTCATGATTTTAATGGCAAGGGATTTTGCAACACCCTCCCTGAACATTTCTGATCAGAGTCCAGGAAGGCAATCCTCCAACCTGGAGAACGTTGCAGAAGAAGATCTTCTTCCTTTCCGCATTCGGAAAAAGTGGGAGTCTGAGCCTCATCCGTACCTGTTTTTCAATGAGGATCGTGTGTCAATGACATTCATTGGTTTCCACCTTCAGCCTGATGGCAGACAGGGTATTGATGCCATTAATCCTTTGAATGGCAACATTATCAAGAGAAATGTCATGACTTTACAGCTGTACAATGGTTTGTTACTCCAGAGAGTTCCCTTCAATATTCCATTTGATGAGTTGCCTCGTCATGAGAAGCTAGAGAGGCTTTGCATGGTTTTGGGAATCCCCTGGGTAATAGATCCTGATAAGACGTACGAACTCACAACAGACAACGTGCTGAAGATCTTGGCTATTGAGATGCGATTCAGATGCAACATCCCAGTGGTGATCATGGGAGAAACAGGCTGCGGGAAAACCAGACTCATCAAGTTCCTGTGCAAATTACGCAGGAGCTACATGGAGGTGGAGAACATGAAGCTTGTAAAGGTTCACGGGGGTACTACTGCAGAGATGATTTATGCCAGGATCAGAGAAGCAGAAGCCCTTGCTAAAACCAACAAGGAGCAGCATGGGTTGGACACAGTCCTCTTTTTTGATGAAGCCAACACAACAGAGGCCATAAGCAGCATCAAGGAAGTGCTGTGTGACCGCACAGTGCAGGGGAAGCCTTTGGCCTCTGGCTCTGGCCTGCAGATCATAGCAGCCTGCAACCCTTATCGGAAGCACACACCAGAGATGATTCAGCGCCTGGAATTAGCTGGATTGGGCTACCGTGTCAAAGCAGACGAGACTAAGGATAAGCTCGGCTCTATTCCGCTGAGACAGCTCGTGTACCGGGTCCATGCTCTCCCACCCAGCATGATCCCATTGGTGTGGGATTTTGGGCAGCTGAACAGCTTAACTGAAAAAATGTATATACAGCAGATTGTCCAGAAAGTAACTGAACATGTCCCCATGGAGCAGAGTGAGGCAGAGCTCATTACAGAGGTGCTCTTTACTTCTCAGCAATACATGAGGCAGAGGGATGACGAGTGCAGCTTTGTCAGCCTGCGGGATGTGGAACGCTGCATGGAAGTGTTCAGGTGGTTTTACAAGCACAGCAAACTCCTGCTGAGGGAGCTGGAGAAGTACCTTGCTGAGAAGAGGTCCCCAAAGAGCACTGTTGAGAGAAACAACATTATCTGGTCCTTAGTGCTGGCAGTTGGGGTCTGCTATCATGCATCCTTGGAAAAGAAGAGCGCGTATAGGAGTGCTGTCAGCCAGGTCCTTCCAAAGCCTTATGATACCCAGAAAAAGATTTTGGAAGAAATCTCTCTGATGCAGGACTTGTTCCTGAGTGGTGTGCACCTCCGAGATACCATAGCAAGAAACCTGGCTTTGAAGGAAAATGTCTTCATGATGGTCATCTGCATTGAGTTGAAAATCCCTCTTTTTCTTGTTGGGAAGCCTGGGAGTTCCAAATCCCTTGCGAAAACCATTGTGGCTGATGCTATGCAGGGCCAGGCAGCCTATTCTGATTTGTTCAAGGACCTGAAGCAGATCCATCTAGTGTCTTTCCAGTGCAGCCCTCTCTCTACCCCAGAGGGAATCATAGGCACTTTCAAGCACTGTGCTCGATTCCAAGAAGGGAAGAACTTGGAGGAATATGTCTCAGTGGTGGTTTTGGATGAGATTGGGCTGGCTGAAGACTCTCCCAAAATGCCCCTGAAGGCTTTGCATCCGCTTTTGGAAGACGGCTGCATAGATGATGTCCCTCTTCCCCACAAAAAGGTTGGTTTCATTGGGATTTCCAACTGGGCTTTGGACCCTGCTAAAATGAATCGAGGCATCTTTGTCTCACGTGGTGACCCCAGCAGGAAAGAGCTCATAGAGAGTGCCAAGGGGATTTGTTGCTCAGCACGAGGGGCTCTGCAGAAGGTCGAACAGTACTTCTGCCACTTTGCAGATGCATATGAAAATATTTGCAAGGCCCAAGACAGGGAGTTCTTTGGTCTGCGTGATTACTACAGCCTCATAAAGATGTTCCTTGCCTTAGCTAAGAGCTCCAAAAGTGAGCCGACACTTCAGGACATAGCCACAGTTGTTCTTCGGAACTTCGGTGGCAAAGATGATGTCAATGCCTTGGAAATATTCACTTCACAGTTACCAGAAAAAGGAGAAATACACGCTCATGATATCAGTAGAATTAAGCTGGTCCAGCAGAACATTTACAGCAGTGGTGAGGATGGTGACTGCAGGTACCTGCTTATTTTGACTGAGAACTATGCAGCACTGCAGATCCTCCAGCAAGCTTTCTTTACTGCCCGACAACAGCCAGAAGTTATCTTTGGCTCCAGTTTCCCTAAGGACCAGGAGTATACCCAGATATGCAGGAACATCAACCGGGTGAAGGTCTGCATGGAAACTGGCCAAATGGTTGTGCTCCTCAACTTGCAGAACCTCTATGAAAGCCTCTACGATGCCCTCAATCAGTACTACGTGTACCTGGCTGGCCAGAAGTACGTCGACCTGGGGCTGGGCACCCACCGGGTGAAGTGCCGAGTGCACCCCAAGTTCCGGCTCATAGTCATCGAGGAGAAGGATGTGGTCTATGAGCACTTTCCCATCCCACTGATCAACAGGCTGGAAAAGCACTACCTGGATCTTAGTACTGTCCTGGACAAGGGACAAAGAGAAACCGTAAAAGAGCTGAAGAAGTGGGTGCACGAGTTCACTGCAGCCAATACAGAAGAGCACTTCATAAGCAAGCAGGAATACAGCCCTTCTGATGTGTTTGTGGGCTACCACTCCGATACCTGCGCCTCAGTGGTGCTGCAGATGACGGAGAGGCTGAAACCAGTGTGTCCTCCCAGTGAGCTCGTGTCCTGTGTGAAGAGAGAAGCCCAGCTGGCGCTGCTGAACTGCGCCACCCCAGACTCTGTCATCCGCCTCTGCAGCTCAGTGCGCTTCTTCATGGCAGATTCTCTGGCCAACATCTACTTCAAGCAGCAGCAGCACACGTCCTTTGCAGACTTCCTCCGAGCCCACGTCCACGCTGGGGCTGGAAACCAAACAGTCTTTACAGAGGTGAGCATCCTGCAGAGGCCTCTCAAAACCCTCCTCCTGGGGAGCCCTGGGTTGCTGTAAGAGCCCGTGTTGTCCCTTTGCCTACTGGCAGGGCAAATACATGGGGGTTTTTTTGGGTGCAGTCCAGCTCTTCAGCATCTTGGAGCGTGGATGAGTCAGTCTCTACTGCCTTCCTGCTGTGTTCAGAGCAGAGAACAAACCTGCATCTTGCACTCCCAGGTCACCACCTTCTCGAGGCTTCTCACCAGTGCTGATGCTGCTTGTTTGGAGAGAGAAGTGCAGGGTAGAGCACAAAGGCCCCAAATCGTGTTCCTGCAGCAGTTTGACACAGAGTACTCCTTCCTGAAGGGCATCCGGTGAGTCTGGCTTTGCATTATCCTGCTCTAAGTAGGATGCCAACTGGGTGCAGGATGGGTAGAACATTTGGAGTAACACATGGCAGAGGGGGCAAGAGGCTGAGCTGGGCTGAACAGAGGACTGGCTGAGGCAAACCAGGTGTTAGCTCTCTCATATGAGATGTAACATTTTAAAGTTACACCATCCCCATAGGATGGGTGTTGTAACCTCTCGTCCTGCCTTCAGCAGCCACAGCTAATGTGGAGTGACTTCTACAAGGACGGTTTAGTTTCATGCTTGGTTACTTCTAAATACCCTTTCACTCTTCAGAGATTTCCTTGATGCTGCACCAGGAAATAAAATCCTTATTATTCAGACAGACTTTGAAGATGGCTCTCAAAATGCCCAGCTCATTGCTTCAGCCAGGTAAGTCAGTGTGAGGTGGTTCCCAGGCAGCTCTTGTGCTTGGTGGCTCCTCAGCACCATTCGATTTTTAGTGCTGTTTGGGGATTTCAGGATCAGGAATGTGTAATCCTTTTGTTTGTTCTGTAGTGGGATGGATCTAGAAACACAAGTTGTGTTTCAAAGAATAACTCGTAACCCAAGTCAAAATAATCTAAAGTGGGTCCAATTACCAGATAATCTCCTCTGAAGCAGCCCTGTGGCTCTGAGCTTTTCTGTCTTTGACCTGTCAACTGCATTTCCTCTTTGTTGTAGATACACTGTTGTTAATGAGATCAACAAGGTGAATCTGGGAGAAGTCTCTGTCTTTGTCTATTTTATTGTGAAGCTTTCCCGAGTGGAAGGGGGAACATCCTACGTGGGATTCCATGGAGGTGGGTCTGGTCATCTGTCACTCCTCACTCTTCAGCTGGCTTCGGACTAACATAGCACAGCAACATCTTGTGCTCACCTTCCTTTTTAATGCTTAACATCAGGAATCAGTGTGTCCTGTGGGTTGTCAGAGCCGCTTCCCTTACCCACTGCCCTGGGAGGATCAGTACCTTGGAGTCCTGGTCTCCTTTGAGAGCACCCTGCCTTGCCCACTGGTGGATGAGTCTTTTTCCTAGTCAGCTGGAGAGCAGCGAGTGAACATGATGCAAACTACATTGGCGTTTTGTCCCCCATGAGACTCCTGAGTGTGTGCTTACTTGTCCTGCTTTCAGCAGCAAGGTTCCTGCTGTGTGTGCTGGGTTCTAAGCCTCAAAGCCCCAGCAGCATGCACACTCTGTCAGTCAGGGCAGTGCACATTAGTGTGTTCAAAATGAATTGCTGCTTTCCCTTTCTACATCAAGAACTGAGTGTAAATGACCTCTGAATGGGGACTGCTAGCCCACAGGTACTGGGAGGTAATTCTTGAGAAGCTCTTCTACAAGAGCATGCTGCGGGCATGAAATGAGTCCTTTCTTCTCTGTCTTTAGGACTGTGGCAGTCGGTGCATATCGATGATCTCCGCAGATCCAAGGACATGATCTCTGATATGACAGCCCTGCAGAACCTCACCATCAGCCAGATGTTCTGTGAGGATTCAGGTGAAACCAGAGGTGAGCTGCAGGCCGGCTGTGCCAGCCATTGTGGCGATGTGCCAAAGGGGAGGGAGGGAGATGTGGTCCCAGACTTGGTGCTAGTGGAACTTACGCTTGGTACAAGATAGCAAACTGCCCCACAGGATCCTAGTAGAGCTCAGAACATTAGCTCAGTGTCACATTGCCTCCAGCTCTTGCTGCATGAGGCTTGGCAGCCCAGCAGCTGCAGCTGTGCTTGGAGGGGGGGATCTCAGCTGCCCCTGTGGTGATAATGGATCTCTGCAGATGTTCTGCTGCTCTGTGCTGCTAAATAAACCCTTACCTGGCTGCTGTGGGAAGTGTGCTGTTGCTTTCTAATCAAAACTCTGCGTCTTAGTTGCAGCTCTGTATGTGAATGGAGAGCAGGAGGAAAAAGAGGTGGAGGGTGAAACACCAGTGCCAGAAGCAGAGCACTATGAGGTCAGTTCAGAACACACTTGTTTGCTTCTCAGCTGTCAACATGGCTCTCTGCTCTTTGTCATCCGTAGGTGCAACACAGATTTTGCATCCCCACTCATTTGAAATCCATCAGGAATATTATTTGTATCATGAATGTTAATGGTGAGCCCCAAATTCCTCCCCTCACTTCCCAGTCAGCATCACTGAAGTAATGAACCATTGCAAGGACCCTCACATTCCTCAGTCATTTCACACTTCTGATTTTCGAACATCAGTTTTAAAAGCTTCTGTTGTCCTTGTAGAGCCTGAGGCTGAGAACTCTGGTTCTGAGCTGCCACTCCAGCTGTGGGTGCTTCAAGGTGTCATTTGGAGCTGTGCTGGGGGATGCCCAGTACGAGTGGGACTTTTGCCCCTCTAGTGCCTCCCAGCATCTCCCAGGGAGCGAATATCTTCCCATATCACATCATTTCCATTTTTTTCTCTAAACTGCTGAATTTTCCCCCATAGCAGTCTTAATACAAGTGCTGTGTTGCACTGTCCGGTTTGGAAAGCCACAGAAGTTGCATCATGTACTTGATAGCAAAAGAAGAACTAAAATTTGCAGCCTGAGATGAAAGGAAAACTGAGAGAAGGGATGCCAAGGGGACAGGCCCTTTCTGTGGGAGCACTATGATCATTTAAGAGGGATGGGGGTAAACCTGGAGTAATGAACTTGATTTCACACTGTTCCTGGGAAGGGGAAAATCCTGGACACCACTGTACTCCTGAGGACCTGTGTACAAAGTGCTGTGGGGATGCTGCAGGACCAAAATGAAGATCTTAGTCGAAGCAGAAAGCGAATTGAGATCCTCCTTGGCCTTCTGTCCAAAGAGGATCACTTGAAAGGTATGTGCTCCCTGGCTGCTTCAGGTAGTGTCCCGTCCAGGGACCACCAACGCATGCCAGTTAATTCCCTGGGGACCCAAGGTTGATGGTCCTTGCTGTGGTGTAGACAAGGTGGATCTCCCAGACAATCTCCCAAGTGTGTGTGTTTCTGCTCCAGTCTGTCCCTCCTTTGGCTATAGGGCTTCTGGAGCTCTACTTTACTATAGTTTGTGGTGTTTTCTCTGGCTGTGCCAGCTCTGGTGGCTGGTTTCTTTTCCTGGTTGGCTAATTAATGAACTGACTGTAAAATGCTGTGCTTGGTGTGGTCCTTGGGTTTGGGAGGACCCAGTAGAAGAGAAAAATGCAAGTTCCCTGTTGTTTTGCAGCCTCTTTCCTGAAGCTAACCAAGGCTCATATCGCCAGCATTTTGAAGAAGCAGGAAAAGAATTCCCTTGACCCCAAAAACTGGGTGCTTCGGGAGGCTTCCAACCTCAGTGCTCTCCAGGAGGCAGGCACCTTCAGGTGAGGACAGCAGCAGCATCTTGTAACCTGCAGGCTTCCAAGAGCAATCTGCCAATGGCAACTCTGCAGCAGAGGCAGCAGTTTTGAGTAACCTGAATATGTGCAGTGTCAGGCTCCAGTCTTGCGCTGGAAACTCCCTGAAGGCAGTTCTGTCCTCTCCTGGCTCCTGAGGGGAGGGTGACTTGCATCTGAATGGGCTGTACTGGGACAGGAATGCACGGCTGCTTTGAGCAGAACAGTGGGATTAGGGGCAGCCACCAGTGGGAGAGAAGCTCAGGGTATTTTGGTGATGGTATTTTTATCCCTTAAAGGCAGGATTAAGACTTTCTCACATGGAAATGCCAGCAGGTTTTCTGAACAACCACCTCCTGGTTTGCTGATATCGTTGCTCACCTTCCCTCTGGGTTTCTTGGTCTCTTTCTGCTCCCAAAGGCACACCTTGTGGAAGCGAGTCCAGAACGTGATCACTCCCATCCTGGCTCTCCTGATTGCTGTCATAGACAGGAATGGCAATCTGGAGCTGCTGGTCAGGCCGGCTGCTGAGTGGGTAACAAAGCTGTGGATGTTCATCTTCAGTGATACCAAACTCCTGACCATCCCTTTTGGTGCGGGCAAAAGCAGGTGAGCCGCTGGAGAGAGCAGCAGGAGGCCTGGCTGGCAGCACCGACAGCAGAACTGGTGCTAAATCCACTGCTGGTGCTCCCTGTGCTGTGCTGAAGGGCAGTTCTTGGTGCCTTCAGAAGTCTCTTCATTCTGCCTTGTCCCCAGTACTCCTGCACTTTGCTCTCTGGCTTGTGGCATGCTCACAACTTCTTACGTAGCCCCTGGAGTGCCCATGTCCTGCCACTAGAGCCCTTTGGCCAGGGAATGCCTACTAAGTCCTAATGCTACAAAGTTGGCAGGATGAGCTGTATTAATGAGTCCTTCAGTTCTTTTCCCTTCCTTTGTCCCCTTTCAGGGCTAATTTCTTGCTTTCTGCAGCTTCCTGCCTCTGCTGTCTGAATGTATTTTCCAGGCAAAAGCCCAGAGCATTAATGACCTTTTAATTTCCTAGCTCTCAGCCAGAGATAATTCTGGTGCAGAACAACATGGTGGTGTCTGCTAATGCTGGGAATGAGATGCCCTTCAGCTGGAGGATAAAGGAGTACTTGGATGAGATGTGGTTGGAAGCTCAATACATCCAGAACACTGAAGGTGAGATCCTGGCTTGAAGTAGTGACACAGAGCATCTCCATCCACCTGCCCTGTAACCTCTGGTTTGTCACTACCATGCCTCTACCTTTCTGTGACCCTGGAGGCACCTTCAATACCTCTGGGCTCATATGAGCCAGCAGAGCTTTGTGCAATGAGTTTTTCTTTGTGCCTCTCACTATTGGCCTTTCTCACATGTTGTGTGCCTTTGTGGAAATGCCAAGAGTTAATGACAAGGTGAGATTCCATAAATACAACACTGGTGCCTGCACTGGGAAGGCTTGGCCTCAAATCCCTGTTAGTGCTGTGAATGAAGGGAGTGCTGCATGCATCAGTGATTAATGAGGTGTCAGGCTCTTCAGACAGGAGCTTTGTCAAACCCAGTCTCCTCCTAACATTCAGCTTTTCTCTGCATTCCCATTTTCCAGATCACGCTGAGAAGTTTGTGGATATCTTCCAGAAAACTGCACTGGGAAAGTTTCTCTCTGCTCTGCCCGAGAAAGATAGGGAGATGCTCTTTCAGTGCTATACCACTGACTTCATTGCCTTGACCATTGGTGTGTCCTCCGCAGAGGAGCTGCAGGTCAGTATGTGAATGGCTGCTGAAATTGCTGAGACCTTACTCAGACAAGCACTTCCATGGGAGCACCTGTAAAAACTGACACATTTCAGGCTATCTGTGTGAAGTCCTGACTCTCGTCTCTCAGAGAACTTTGCCAGGATTTCCAGTACAAAAGGAATGACACAAGTTCTCTTTTAACTTTGTTCTAAACTTGCAGTACCTGTGGATTGCCTTCTTATCCTGCGTAGAGGAACTGAAGGCAGCATCTCCCCTGAGAGAGGAGGCGGTGCCATCCTTGCCTTGGGTCCACCTGGGATACAATCAGTTCAAGAGCCGCCTGCAGAACCTAGCCAGGATCCTGGCTGTACACCCCCGTGTGGTTGCCTACCTTAGTATCGAGGAAGGATATGGAAGACCACATTCAGAGATGGTAGAGTCACTGTGAAGCATTTTGTGATACTCAGCACAAGCAGGGGCCTCTATCCACTGAATTTTAGCTCGTGTTCAGTCTCCTTTTGGTTTCAGCAACAGTAAAGTGGGGAGCACAAGCTCAGCAGATTATTCCTGATACTAAGGATCCTGACTATGTTATCACTGTTAGTAGCAGGTTTTAAAATAGTTTGTCCTTGCGATAATCAAGTAGAAGGTTATTCAGTAGAACACATGCTATAGCAAGCCACATTGAGAGCCCAAGGTTCAGAAGCAATTCTGGAATGCAACTGTTGTGTTATACTTACACCCTGTGTGTGTGTCTAGGTTTTGGATGTGCTTGCTGCGATGGTATGTGCTGAAGAGCTGCAGAGTCAAGTGCAGACAGACCCCCCTGAGATTTGGCTGCAGAAAGTGAAGAATCTTCGTATGCCCATTGAGTTTCTGTGTAAAGAGAAGGTTTTACAGAGAAGAGGGAGTCAGTGCCATGAGCTGCTGAAAAAACTTGAGTATGTGCCACACATCTGCCCACAGTCTTGATCTTTTGCCTTGCTGTTAGTACAGGCTGAAAGCTGCTCTGGTGCTGCTTTTCTCACACAAAGACTTCGCGAACCTTTCCAGGCTCCTTCTAGGCCCAGTTACACAGCAAGCATCAAGAACCAGATCTTTTCTCCTTCATCTCATGTAGATTCTCCCCCTAAATCTGGCAGCATCATCCAGTACATTCCTGCTGGGTTCAAGGGTTATTTAAAGCTCTCCTTAGGTTCCTGTTAACCAGCAATGTCTCCCCACTTCATCCTCTTGGCATTAAGACTCAGAGAGATGCAGCCTCGTCTGTTGAAAGACAAGGCGCAAGAGCTCTCCTGGTTTCTCATAGGCCTTGTTTAGTTTAACCAAAATTCAGAAAATTTAGTTAATTGTGATTATTTTTAAGTACTTCCTTGATGTGGAAGTTAGAGCTGCAAGAAGGTCCTTGCCATGGTCCTAGTTCTGCTGCAGTGCTGGCTACAGGACCAGCTCCTGTGCCACCAGCTCACTGTGTTGGATGCTGTTATGTGCTTTGTCCTTGACAAGAAGCCAGGGCTGATAACCAAAGGGCAAAGCAAGAGGCTGCATAAGAATTGCACAAGTGCTGTAGTGGTGAGCATGAAAAGCAGGGAGATCATTAGACTGGCCTCACGCTGCACTTCCGTTCATGCTTGTAGCTTATAATTGTACTTTCTGATATCAACTTTCCCTCCCACAGAGTCTGCTGGAACCGGGTTTTCTCCATGGCTCTGTTTGTGGAACATGTGTTGCTTGGCATCAACACTCTGATGCCAGAACTTGAGGATTTAGTGAAAAAATACACTTTGCTTCTTGCTGAGGTAAGCAAAGATGGGATTTCACTTCTTCCCTGCTTGCTTCTGCTGATCATGTGAATTGCTGTCTCTGGCGTTAGAGCCGACTCATTCAGCTTTGTCCTTTTCCTCTGCAGTGTTTTCAGCATGATTCAGACATGAAAACCCATCCAACTTTTGTGGCAGTGATGAGAGTGCTGTGCCAGTGTAAGGAAGAAGTCAGCAATGGGCTTTACAGGTAATGACATTGAGACAAGTCAAGTGGCCAGTAGGAATATTGCCAGTGTTGAAGCATATTTCTGGGTGTAAAGCAGTGCTGCATAGAAAGCCAAGTGAAGAGTAATAACTTCCTTTTTATTCTGCACCCTGAGGCTAAGCAGTTAACCAGCTGGTCTTACATTACCTCCTTCTGGTTTAGTTGCAAATGAACATCTTATTAAAGGCTTTTGCAACATTGAAGCAATTGCGTTCATTGCTGTTTCTGGATTACAGTTACGATCTGAAGTCCTGCCCGATCTGCTTCCAAGAGCCAAAGGATCCCATCTGCCTGGCCTGCAACCACGTGTGCTGCCAGAAGTGCATCAGGATGTGGCTGGTACCAGCACAGATGTATTGTCCATACTGCAGAGCTGCCGTGGAGGATGTCAATTTAAGCGTCTCCAAGGAGCTCAGGTACTCCTTCCTCTCGGAGGTGGAAGCATTGCAGTGGGGCTGGTGGTGTGAGCAAATTCTGATTTGCTACCCTGAAGCTGTCAGCATGAGCAGAATGGGTGGAGGGAGCCCTGCTCTGGGTTCTGTTTGATGTGTCAAAAGACAGCCTTTGCAAACAGTACTGCTGAAGTCTTGCACAAATCCAGCCCTTTGGAAAGCTGGAAAAGCATCTCACCTTGCTGATTTTTGCCTGTCTGCTCTGCTTTATCTATTATTTAAGTGGTTCTGTATTTGAGCATTGTCCTAACGCTTTTTCCCCTTTCCCTAGGGAAGCCATAGCAAGAAATGCCCAGTTCCGGCAGAGATGCAATAATTTCTTCATTGATGTGGTCACTACCATGTGCTTCAAGGACAATGAACCCCCTGAGGCAGAGGTGATCCAAGAGCTCCTCAATCTGCTTTTTGTTCACAGAAGGGTCCTGGAAGGTTCAGGTGAGCTCCCCTCTTCCTGCTGCTCAGCCTCACGGAGCTCATTCTCTTGCTGCTCCCTCTCACCTGCCAAGCGTGTCCTTTTCTGTCTGCACAGATCACCCTACTGTCCACACAAAACTTCTGTCCCCATTTAATGAAGAAGTGGATGAAATTCCCATCATCCGCTCAGTGATGCTGAAGCTCCTCTTGAAGTACAGGTGAGTACAGTCAGACAGCTGATGGCTGTTACATTAGGGAGTGGCTCAGCTTTGCTCTTCATGGGCTCATCAAACCAATCTCACTGTTCCCCTTACTGCCATACTGTTCATTGAATTTGAATCATTACAAGTGAAATTCATCCTGTGCCTTTTATTGATCATGCAACTTGGCTGGCTTGTTTGTAGCTTGTGTTGGAAGTATCCGACCAGTTTGTGCCAAGGTTTACCTAAACTTATACTGAATGTGGATGGCTTGGGCGACGTAGAGGTAGCTGACTGCTCTGCTCTAGATCAGCAAAGCAGTACTCATCCACAGACATTTAACCAAGAATGATCTTTTGTATGCTCACGCAGACCTCTCCATTCACACTAGCTCTTCCAGCCTCCCTTTGCAGTGAGTGCACAGGAAGCGATTTCTCAAGTGTGATTATCTCCTGATTCAGATGCTTAAAATAGATCAGATGAATTATGCCCTAGAAATGCTAATTTAGCCTTGTTGAGGATAAAAGCCTAGCTCAGAATGTGAAGCGAGATGACATCTGGCAAAACATGGCACAACTGCTTTTCCAGCTTCCAGGTGGATCCAGAGTGACCCTCGCTTGTCACATGGACGCAACCAGTAGTTTGGTCATGCTTCAGAGCACAAGCAGTAGTTGTCAGTATTGCAGTTGTGGTAAGGGAGTGTTTCTCTCTCCTGTAGCTTCAATGAAGTGAAAAATGATGTGCAGCACTACCTGTCCCGGGTAGAGCACGATGAGATCCTAGAGAAAAATGATAAAAAAGAACTCTACTTGCTTTTTGTGAACTGCTTGGAGGTAAGAGCTGGGTGGGGAAGAGCCGGGAGTGAAACTGGTGCCGGGGAAGGAAAAAGGCCAAGAACAGAAATTCTTCCACAATTTTAGATAGGTTTCTTGTGCACACAACCAGCTGCCCAGCTAGAAAGCCCAAAAGGAAGCTTATATCAAATCACCTGCTCTCCAGTAACTAGCCTTGCTTTTCGAGGGAAGGTTTGTCTGCTTGCAGCGTTGCAGCAATCCTTCTTTCTCTTGGACACCTTGGGCTGGTACTTAAGTGTTAAGTGAGGCCTGAGAAGTCAAACTCCAGCACAGAAGCACGGTGAGCAGGGGGATTTCTAGTTGCAGTAGTCTGCTACTGGACTACTTGTTTTCACAGGCACTGTTTGTTTGCAGAGCTGTAGGTTATGATGCTGTTTGGATTGTTCCCTTTCCTCCCTTGCATACCTTCTAGCACTATGGACAACTTTAAGCAAACTTGACAGCAGGGCAGAGGTTTCATTTCTTGCAGTCTGCATTACAATGGTGACTTTGTAGATAAGATCAAAGTCTGGATTCTTGCTGAGGGTAAGTCAGCTAGAGCTTGGCATCTTGGAACGTGTGATGTGTGTTTCAGCATGTGTTTGGCCAGGCAGCATGCTCATAACTCCTGCTCATCTACATGCTTAGAAAATAT
Organism: Psittacus erithacus; assembly: GCA_009867235.2. NCBI lineage: Eukaryota > Metazoa > Chordata > Aves > Psittaciformes > Psittacidae > Psittacus > Psittacus erithacus. Next base: position 112,847 of record WYDI02024444.1, read on the forward strand.
GGGAAAGCTTGGGTGCATTGTTGACAATGGTGTTTGTTGTGGCAAAGGTTTAGGACAAGCACTGGAGAGATCACAGGGAGGAACTAATGGCATTGGGGTGGAGTGTGCTGTGAGATATAAAAGTTTAATGTGCTTATTGCAGCGTGGATGCATTGGAGATGTGAAGTACCAATGCACAGGACATCAGATTTAAGTGGTTCTGCCACTCATGCAATGTTCTGGCCCATCTTTAGGATGCCATGTGTGAGAAGTCTGAGGGCAGCCTTGGATATGAGCATGTAAACTCTCTGCCTGGAAATGGAGGCTTTCCAGAGAACTACCTCCCAAGGAACAGTCAAGAAACTCCTCAGGAATCATCTGTTGAATATCTGCAGGCAGTAGCCAAGGTTCGCCTGTACCTGAGCAAGGCTGCAGAGCTGCTCTTTGACTTGCATGAGCCCACAGGTAAGTCTGTTCTGCTGTCAAATAGAAATGCTGTATTCAGAGCAAAGTCACCATGGGAGATGAGCTGGATGTGGCCAATGCACCTGTGCTGTGCTAGAACTTGTTTTGATGTATGGCCAAGGACAAGTGCACCAGTTTTCTCCTCCCTTTCTCTTTCATTAAAAGTGTCAGGCATTACTGGTTCTCTTTACCATGCATTAGAAGTGCTCTAGAGCTTGCAAGGCTGTGCTGGTGACCCCTGGGTTGTAGTTACATAGGAGCTGTGCCTTTGGAAGGCTTATTTTATCCTCCAGATGCTGACAGTGAAATTTTATTTAGAGCCAACCCAACTGAACTTAAATGAATGAAGCATAACTGATGCTCAGACACATGACTGCAGTAAGGCTTATTGGTTTATGTGAATGAGAGCTCTGAGCAGCTAAAAATGATGAGGAGATACTTAAAAATAAGTAACAGAAGTTTTGAGCTGATTTGCTGAGCCAGTAAAGGAGAACAGCATGTGGAGAGTCTCGGATACACAGTTTGTGAAGCATCAAAGTGCAGTAACATAACTACTTCCAAGGACTTCAGTGTCCAGCCCTTGCGCTGAGGATGTCAGGCTAGTGAAATACATCTCAGGAGATTGTTCTTAGTGAGCACCATCACCTTGGCAGCTGAGACAATGGAAAGCCATAATTGAGCAAGATAGAAGAGTTCTGAGAATGAGCTACCAGTAAATGGGAAAACTTGTCCTTGAGAGAAGGAAATGGAAGCAGAGTATGTCACCCTCTGCCAAAGACTGAAATCTGGCTGAGGAAACACTCTAGCCTAGCATACAAGGAAGAGAGGGCTCTCAAGTTCTCCTCTGTACTGTAAGATGGACTTGGTGCTGCAGCTGCTGCTGACAGAAGTTTTACAAGGTAGGGTGTAGTTTTGCCTCTTTCTCTTCTCTCTTTCCTTTACAGAGCAAGAGCAGGTAGAGGAGAAGCAGCGTTACCTGGCAAACGTGAAGGTGTTCTGCAGCCTCGCCAAGAATGACTGGCATCTTGTTTACCTCATTCGGAAAATTGCTAGTCACTATGGGATGGAATTTGCTCAGAAACTTGCCACAGAGGCGCAGTTTAAGTGGGTGTTCCCAGGAGAAATTCTGCAGCAGGTAAAGGTGTCTCCTTGGAAATGGCTCTGGTCATCTCCTGCTCTTCAGTTTGTGCTGCTTTTGGGGTGTTTCTACTGTTGCATTCCTCCTGGGGGACACACGGAGTTTCTTATGGCAGCATTTGGGTTGCCATGCCTGCTGCCTCTTTGCAAAGCTGAAACACCACAGTTTGAGGGAGGAAGAGGAGATTCTGCCTTCTCCAACGGCTGGTTAATGTCCACAGTGCTTTGTTAATAAACCATTAACACGTGGTCCATGTTCACAGTAATGTCTGTGGGCTTTTCCCATTGTAGGTGCAGAACAGGCAGTCTAATCACATCGATCGCTACCTGGCATGTGGCAAGAGTTACAGGGTCCTGCGTGATGCTGTGGGGAAAGCCATGATCCAGTGTAAGACTGAGGGGCTTCTAGAGGCAGAGAAGGTAGGACACATGCTCCTCACCACAATCCTTGTGGGATCTTGATGGCCAGTGTTTGACTTCATGTTCCTGTTGGCAATGTCTCTTCCAGTAGAGATAGCTGGCTTGCTTTTGCTTCACTCTGGTTTATGCTGGCAGACACACACAGGTTTGCTTTACTTTCTTACCTGTGTTCTAGCAAAGGTAATTGAGGTTGTTTCTGTGGGTTATTCCTTGCTTTCCTCCCCTTATGATCCATCACAAAGGGCTGTTTTACAGCTAGCAACATGGGCACCTTGTAGCCAGCTGGTAGGACAGTAGCAGGTAGTAAGAGAAACTTTATGCCCCCTCCCTGCCTGCCCATAGCTGCCTAGTTTTGTCTTGGCATGCAGAACTCAAACAGGTGATTGACCTGTGTGTGATTGTAGCCTTTTTCCAATAGGTATTTTGTGTATGAATAGAAGTTTGTGAACAAAGGACTATGAATGTTTCCATACCATCTATTGCACACTGGCTGTGATTTGTTTTCACTTGTTGATTTGATTTGAAGGAAGGCATGTACAGGTTGCTGCCTATTAAGACTGCAGTTCTGACTGAATGTTAGAAGAATAACATACTTGAGAGGATTCTGACGTAAAAGCCTCCTGTTGGATTTCAACCTGAAAAGCCATTCCATTTGATTTGTGGGGAGAGTTTACCAGAGCATATCCAGTATCTTTAGCTGTGACAGCCATAACCTGTTCTCTACCATCTCATGAGTTCTTCTTTCCTAGGCATCCAGCAGCTCCCCGGCCGTACAATCTGCCCATCTGCTCCTGGCTATTTTCAGAGAGGTCACTGCCCTGTATGGACTTAGTGACTCCAGTCTTCATCCCAAACAGCAGGTGAGGTACTTCACTTTGAAAGCTTGCCACAAGCATTGCTTCATTGATAGGGATGAATGAGATTTGAATAACTGGTAGAAAAGCTTTTTGTTCTTCTGCCCCAAATATGGTTATGTGCTGATCTGAGCAGCCTGGCAATGGGCAGCAGCAGGGGCAATGCAGCAGGGAAGCAGCTGATAGTTTAGTGAGCAATATCAGGCTGGTTTTAATTCTTTTAAATATGTGCTCTCAGCAAACAGCTGCTATGAGTGACTTCATCCAGAGCTCCCAAGTCCTGAGCTCTGCAGACGTGCAGGACTTTGCATCTTCTCTTGTGATGAATGCGCTGCCATCTCTGAGAGTGAACCCTGAGAGCTTCAGCCAGCATGGGGCCCTGACTGAAATGGCTGTTCACACTGCAGCGGTCCTGCTCTGTGGGAGGAACCCCGTCCTGGGGCCCCTGAGGAATCTGGCATTCCACCCTGACATCATGCAGGTAGAGGTTTAATTTGGATGGCAATTCAACACCTTGCTCTAGTTCTTTCATGTATCTGCTGGACCCTCTATAACAGAGCCTTTGTCAACATCAAAAGCACCAACTTATTGTTTTAGCTGTGAATTACCAATGTATGACTGTGTCAGTGTTGTTGGGATTACTTAGCACAGCTACAGGCTCTGGACTGATACCTTTTCAAGGTACCTCTGCATCCTGAGCAATCAGGCAAATACTTTTGCTGGTATTTGAGTGAGTGAGTCTGAAAGCGGCTGGTGGAGACCTGTGTGCCCTGTAATGACTCCTGGAGCCCTAGGCTGAGTAGAGCAGCAGATCCCTCCACCCCTACTTCTGGCTATCTATGGTGTAAGGAAACATGCTGGTACCCAGCAAGGTACATCAGGCCACCCCGAGAGGAATCCAGTTTAGGATGTCTAGGGAGGTGCACTTTCAGATCTGAACAATACTGACAGTTCTTAAGAGTGGATTTTCAAAGGTAGAACTTGAAAATGCGCATGTGTATCATCTGCATGAGCTCTGCTCTCAGATGTCTCTT